>JANSVA010008065.1:0-16016 GCA_025504915.1 Erythroxylum reticulatum | reverse complement strand
CCCCCCCCCCCCCCCCAATAATTACGGTTAAAAATGACATCGCACTTAATGTCATTTAAATAAAATGTTCAACTTAATCATATAGGGTAATAAAATTTGAGAAGTCTCCCATAATTCCATATAAGTTTAGTGAGGTAAAACTATAAGAAATACCACATAAACTATAAAATAAAATACACATTAGTAAAACAAATTGAAAAAAGAAAAAAGAAAAATAAAAATGAAAATGAAAAGTTATAATTTAACCTCTTTACTCATCTAAGATCTCCATTTGGACGAGCCTACTTCCTTTCTTGTTTAAAATGCAAAGAAGTAGAGAAATTAATAGGATGTATGAGGAGGCAATATCTTCAAATTTAAGTTGGGTGCTTTTTTGGTAGAATGTAAAGGCTTAAGTTGTCTTTATAACCTAAAAACACCATCATTAGCGTTATAATCCTACTCATTTTCCTTAAGTCCTAAAGCTTTACATGTTTTTTGATAAATCATTACCACTAGCCTTAGGAACTTCATCCATACTATGGTAGATTACACCCATCTTATAGTAGCCATCATTTAGGCTGAATAGGAATGGCTATAATTCGATCGAGTTTTAGCCCCTTATAAACCAAGCCTAATCTAAAAATATTTTTAAAGCCCTAGATTGGTCCAAATCCCAATCAAGCATGACAATCTTGGACCAAATTTGAGCCTAATTTGGTTTTAAACAACCTAAAGCTCAATTAGACCCTAACAGTTTGAATCAAATTTAAGCTAATTAGGCTTTAGCTAAAATAAACCCAATTAGATTAGGTTAAGCCCCAAATCACAACCCTTTTAATATTAGATGATACAAAGCCCATTTAGACTAAGCCAAGCCTAAAAGCTCACACTATTAAAAAATATTAAATATTCTAAAGCCCAATTGGGATAAGTCCACCTTGAAAGTGTAACTTTTTAGATGTGTGATTAAGGCAAATACCCAAATCCTTTATTTATGGAGTCAATCTTCTGCTAACTTTTTTTTTAATTCATAATTCCTATATTGGAACTGAAAAGAAAAGTTGGAGAAAGGTAATTTTATAGATAAAGCTGGATCCTTAACTCATTCACATAATTTCTAAAAGCTTAGGCTATTGGGCTTAATTTTATCCTTTATCCTAAATATCCTTTATTATTAAAGAAATATTTTGTTCAAAATAAAGTAATATTATGTTTAATCTAGTTAGTGTTTAGGCCTAAAATTTTTTATAAATAATCGCTCGAGCCTGACTTGAAGTCTGATCATTTAAATTGAGTTTGTTGACTTTAGAATGCATTAAGGCTAGGCTATTTTGCATTCTTAAGTGTCAGAGGACTTTTAAAGGTTCTATATAAGTAGAACTCCATTATAATTGTAATCTTATCCTCATCCACATCAATTATAAGCCCTCTAGTAGTCAAGAACGATTTTTTATAAGATAATGGAGAGCCTAGTATTGTACTCCATGTTCATTACTAAAAAATTGAAGAAAAAAGATAAAATTTCATACTTTAACAAGTAGCTTTCACTGCCACAATTGGGTACTCAATAGGTTGATTCACAACTTTACACATTTGTTGGCTTAAGTTGTCTTATTCCAAAGTCGATATGTTTCTATTTCCTTTATTCTATCTCTCTTCCTTAAACTTTCCCAACGTTTGCACTTTTTTTTGTCTCTTATAACATGAAAATTAAGTACTTTGCCATTCCTAAATGTTATGGTGCACACTTGATCTTTAGGACTCACCTTAGTATTTTTTAAAATCTTTCCTTGACCTTTTTTGCTCACCATAGGTTAACTGATTAATTTTTACCTTTAAGTTATGAATGGTTATTCTAGTTGAATGTATCACTTTTGCCAATTTTGCATCAAAGTTATAAATGGAAGCACTATATGACTGTGTCACTTTTTTAAATTTTGTATCGATAGAAGACATAAATCGCTTGAACATCTCTTCCATCCTATTATTTGATAAAGGTGGTTGTTGTTTGATGGAATTTAAATTATCTCATAGATCTACCCACTTCAACTCCCCTGCTCTTTCCACGAAAAATTTAGGTGATTACTCCACCTCAGATTGTAAGTATTGGAGAAGGGGTCTTTCTTAACAACTTGTATTCCTCTACAATTATCCATGTAATTTGCTTCTTTATATTAGTTTGAGGTTGGCCATATATTCATGTGTGCATGAAAAGGATATCCATATATGTCACACTAATAGCATACTTCCCTAATACCCACATCTCAATTTATAAACATATTCATCTGGTTTAAAAGATCAGTCATTTATGATGCTAAGTCTAAAAATGCATAAACCTTTTAAAAAGAAGCTTTTAACTTTCCCATTACATCCATTGTTGACAAATTTCTTGCTAACTCTCAATGATTTCCTTAACCTCCTCACTAGTTTTTATATATATAGTCCCTTGTATCACATTTTCAACTAAAGTTTGTTGTATAAGTTTAAGGCTCACGTAAAAGAATTGCATCACCAGTTACAATAAATATTAATAACATTTTCATTAGCTAAGTAGGGTTATATATCTTTCCTAAGATTCATAATGCTTCCTTTTCATTCTGTATAAAGCTTTGAATCTACATCCTTAGTTTGGTGCTCTTATTTAGAGGTAACAATCAAAACATGAAGGCATTGTAAACTTAGTTCCACTTATCAAAAGAATCCACCGTGTTTACTATCAGACACATCCATGCTTAAGCTCTTATGCAATAACAAAAGCACCTCTTATGAAGCTTATCTTTCGTGAGGCCATTCAATGGAAGTGATTAGATCATCAATAAAACTCCTTTATGACTGTAATCTTTTCTTTAAGAGGTGATCCATCAAAAGGTTGGTAGCAAACAAAGATGTACTTATTTTAGCTTGTAGTTTCTTTCTTTTTGACTTAGTCTAATGCACAAGGGACTTACACTTATCACTGGTGTTTAGATGTCCCTCATATGCACCCTTTGTGGTTATTGATGTTCCATATTGAAAATGATGTTATCTTGACTTGTAGCCAACTCTTTGATTCTTTGTGCTCTATTTTGTTTACAAGTTTGCTCAATTTCAGGATCAAGTTGAAATGGGTCGTCCAAGTTGTGACTCCTGTATCTCTTATCTTGCATCAACTAACTAAAAATATATGAAACAAAATAAAATGCTAATAAAACTAATATTACCAAAATATCAATTGAATAACTCCCCATTAATGGTGTCAAAACTTGATTTATAATCTATCTACAAATATATATAGTCAATATAAGAAGTTATTAAAGCTAGAGTAAATAGATAGTATCAATCCCACATGAACTATATCTTTATGCCTATTAACCTTAATTAATAAATATTATAAGAAATAAGATTTGATAAAAGATAATTAAACTACTAAACTGATAAAAGCATTACAAATTAATTAGTGAAGAAAAATCAATTAGAAAATATTAAGGTTTCGTAGTTCACTTGGATGGAATTCCAATCATAATGTAAGATTCGTTATTATGGTTAAAATAACAATTAACCTAATATCTCTATGCCTTCTCTTATGCATAAAAGTATATATAATTACATAGTTACTACCTTTCAATGCACAATTCAACCTAATTAAACTCGTTCAACGTAGTTAATTTATTTATTATCATAGTATTCCATAATAATTTCTAGATTTATGGTGTTTATTCACCTATTGCGTAGATCCTACTTTACCTCTTGGTCCTTTATAAAATGTCTAAGATTGAATCTATAGTGGCCAAGTATAAATCTAGTGATTAAGAAAAGAGAATATTTTCAATTGAACAAATAATGAAATAATAAATTAATAGTCAAAACATATATCTAGTTATATCCTTATTTTTAACTAGATTTTTAGCCACTATATATAAAAACAAAACCAAAATGAATCATTTTTGACATAAGAGAAAGAAAAGTGTTAAAGAAGTTCTTATGATCTACTCCAATCTTACTCCAAATCATCCTTTAATACTAAGGAAATGCTAAAACAATGATAAAAAAGAAGTAAGGGGACAATCACACCCTTTCAAAAACTCCCTTTAATTTAAACCTAATAAGATTATTTATAGTTAGGGCTAAAAAAATGAAGTCCTCAAATGCTTCTTGTTATTTAATGCATTTTCAAAAATTATGCATTAAAACCAGTATTAGAATAACTTCCAATACTAATGTCAGTTAGCTTTGGAAACTTCTTTCATTATTACTACAACAATTATAATGTCAGTATATATACCACTTTAGCATTGGTTTATTATGTTTATTAACTTCTTCCATCTAATACAAGACCCGCACTTGATACCATGTTAAATTAACACTAGTTAGGTATTGATTTTTTTGATTCTTGAACTTCACAAAAGACAAGCACCTGTCTCCTTTGGCTAGTTTGGTGCCTATTAGGCTTTTTTACTAACTTTTCCAATTTTCAAAATCTTTAAGCATGGATCAACCTTTGATGTCTTATGCGGAGTTGTTTTCCTTTGAGTTAACTTCAAAATGACTCTAAAATCTCTTTAATTAGATAAATATAGAGTAGGTTGCACTTAATTATAATATTTGTCCTTTAAAATCATCAACTATAAGAAAATGAACTAAACATAAAAAAAGTCATATAATTGATGTGTTATAAATGAAACAAACACAAAACATAATAATATAAATCAAATCGGTAAATGCACCTGTCTTTTTCGATAGCATAGCTTAGTGAGACGAGTTTTGATCCCATAAAGATTGAAATTATCATTACTAACCATAGTTTTATTATCTAATATAAATAAGTGAATGATTGAGTGAAATAAAATAAACAAAACTAATTTAAATCAATAAATTAAAATAATGAATAAAATTAAAACAATAATAGTTAAGTAAGATCCATGTAAGCATTCTCTTAAAACCTTTTTTATACCTTGAATTTATCTTATCTTAATGATTATTCCTAGTTCCTAGGATCGATATGAATTATAATTTTACAACTATATTCTTTCTAGAGCAATATAGCTCCTACCTTTAAGTTAATTGACTAAAATATCTTTTTAATCAAAACTCTTAAGAACTCATTTCTTTTTTTGGTGAATTAACGTAATAGGTTTGACCCTAATCTAAAAGATTTATGTAGCCTTATCTTGATGATTCCATATAACTCTTATTATTCATGCTGTGATTGTATAAAATCTTTCAATAACTATGTATTTGATTTAATGTTGAATTAAAACACTAGCAAAATTTAATTTAACATAATATATTTATGAAAAATTCTCAAGAAAACTAAAATCCTTTATTGAATTAAAGGATAAATTTAAAACATTAAGTCCTAGGGTTCATCCCACCTAGATCTATATCCCAATTAGTTCATAATAAGAGAAAGAAAATCTACAATAAATAAGAAAGATAAAATATAAAAGATAATATTCTCATGTTTCTTGAATATTAAATCTTGATGGCTTTCTTGCTTTCTTTCTCCAAAGTTGCTCTTCCCTTAATCCGCACTACTTTAACACAACTCTTAATTGATCTTTTAGCCCCAAAATTGATTTCCCTCATTCTTTTCCAACATCTCTTGCTTAAAATGTGAAACCATAGTAGTCTAGCATGACCTAAACATAGGACTGTGTTAGTATAGTGTTATGAGTCCTTTTCTTAAACCCATGCCAAAGTTATTTTAAATTGATTCATATCTTCCTAAATACATTCCTTTTCCTTTGAGGGACTAAAACTAGACTTAAAACAAAATATAGGTCATTTTAATTATCAAATCCATCAAAAATGTCAAAACATAGGCATAATGCTGTCTAAATTTTTGTTAAAAAATAAATAAATTAGCACTTATCATTAATTCTCATTAATCATGCTATAAAAGTGCCAAGTTATAACTAATTTAACTGTTAATAATATGTAAATTACATATTTATCAACTTATACTTTAAGTTTGATGCACTATCACTAACATAATTAGAAGCAATACTTGCTTTTAATTGATGCATCCTAGTAAGACTGATATCATTATCATCTCGAATGTCACCAACTTTTATTTTTGTATGTCATCAAATAATATCCTTTTGTCACCTTCTAATAAATAGATTTTTTGAAAATTGTTTAACCTTCAACCTAGTTAAAATATTGAACATATGATGACATATAGTCCTCTTAAATTCAAATAATATACAGTTGCACTTGGTTAATGTGAGAGTCTCACTTAATGCTACTATTTACAACTCAAGCATATTTCAACCTACACCCATCTCCTTAACCTTATAAATCTTGTTATTTCCTTCACTTGAAGTTTTTCTTAACTCGTTGTACATCAAGCTTCTTATCTCTTTTTGTACAATATAAAATAGGAAATTTATGTAAACCTTTTAAAATTCCTTCTTAATATTAATCGAGTCACCAATAATACACTACTCTCTACACTCAAGTATTCAAGCTCTATTTTTCACTTAATCTTATCCCTAGTTACCTATTTGTATTATTCAATATATTTTCTAATGTATTATGGGTATGTATATTGCCCTCAAAATAAGCATTCATCTCCTTAATTATTTACGTTGTTAACATGTCTATCTAAAAGTCCCATTAACATACAATGGAGCCTACTTCTTATAGTCATAAAAAATGGAGCCATAAATTGTCTCCCAAGTGAAACTCCACAACCATTTCATCCCATTTTTTCTCAAATTATTCATTGTTCTTTGCATCATACACAACAATCTTAAAATTACCTTTCAACTTCTTGTAGATATTGTGGGTACCAAATTTCTCAAGTAATTTTTCATTATGTGCCACAAATATAGTCTATGCCTAACAATTTGGAACATCAACTCAATATCATTACCTATACTTTGCATTTGTTAGTTTCTATATATTTAGGTAGCTTAACCATTCATACAAGTCAGCTATGTGTAAAATAACCAATAAAAACTATTAGTGACTTCACTTTTTAATAGTGTATAAATAAGAAAAATAGATTGATTGTGATAGTTTACATTGAATAATAGGGTAAATGACATTTGGTACTTATTGATAAGGTAAGTCGTATTAAACATTACCATATTACCAGATTCTATATATATGTTGTACGACTCCTTACATCGGTCTAAAAATATTACTTAATCGTCCTTCCTTATCAAAGTTCATTTTATAGAAAAACCTAATATCCTTCTCCTTCAATATGATAAACATTGGGTTCTTATATCCACCTGTAACTATAACAATAGTTTTTACGTATGTGTATGACCTAATCTCATAACTATCATTTATTTCCAATCTACATATAAATTGATTTTTGGCAACCTGATGTTTCTTTATAGACCTCACATTAGATGGATTTGGTTTATGGTTGTGCACATTTTTGAAATTTCTCATGCTTTAAATACCTTCATTAGACAGATAATATACTTAAACATTGCATTTAATTCTTCCACTAATTCTATGTTTCATTATATCTAGTTGTCGAGGTTTTTGCTACTGTCTTTTATGATGTAGAAATGTTATACTCTTTAAGTCTCCATTCTTATCTTTCTTTCCTTTCCTTATAGTAATTGCAAAACCATGACAAATTGTCTACTTCTTTTATAATAAAAATTATTTTCCAACTATTAAACTTCGATCCTACTTTAAGTACTACCTCTATCCTAATGTCCTTTGCCCCTCTATGTGAGGTTTTCCCTTATAAATAACTCATCTCGTTCTCTATTTTATTACTCATTTCTACTATTCCACTACAATACTCACAATATATGACTAAATTATATGAAATGTAATATTATATCATAGAACATATACAAATGTATATTAAATGATCACATGTACACATACTATTAGAGAGTACACATTAAATGGATGTGTTCCAAAATTATTTAGCAGTTAAACAATAATGATCTTCTTCTTTATTCATCCTTTTAAGCTCTTCTTCTCTCTTTACTACGTTAACTTTCACTGTAAAAAAATACCAATAAAGTTCAAAACTTGCCAATAAAAAATTTTATTTTACATTTTACATACATTTAGCATTACAACTTCAAGCTCTCTCACACTTTTTGATGCAACTTTGGAAAAAGCTTTACAACACACCTTACTCCAACCATAATACCTTGCTCTTTTGTGTGTTCCCTCTAAATAGCACAAAATAGCTTATAAATGAGAACAAAAAGGAGGGAATATGCAAACAAATATTGTAAACTTATATTGTAAGTTGAAACTAGATGTTCACTTTTAAGCTTCAACAAATCTTCGATAAAAACTGATAGTGTTAGTATGAGGGAACTTGCATAAAATAATCACTAATTTATTGATGTTTTAAAGGACAATTGCCATATTTTTCCTTCAAATATTTTAAACATAAACGTAGGTCAATACACTGCTATATACTTAACTATGTCCAATAATATAAATAATGAATATGGCTTTGTATAAGGGGTTGTAACAACTCTTATCATTCATATTATCCCTTAAAAAATGTTAATAAGAACAAGATTGTCCACAAAAATAGTTGTTTACCAATCTATATCATTCACACTTTTAGATTAAACTTTTAAACAAGAGCATAATTGACAACATGATATAAACAAAACCTTTAATGAACACAATTTTACGCATGGTCATGTAATAATTTGTGTACTTATTTTTAATGAATAATGATACTTTTTTTACATATAGGCATGACATTACATAAATGAAGTACTAGTCTAGTTTGTTTTAAGACCAAGTATGGTTTGTACTTAAAGATGATATTCCTATATTTCATCGAAGCTATTACTTATTTTAAATGCATCCAAATAAATTTTGTTTACAGTTGTGGTATTGAATATATTAGGTGTTGATATAGCTTATATTGAGGCATAGTATTCTTTCCACTCAATCACTTTTTTCCTATCTTAAAGTGTAGGTGTTGTTTATCTATAATGAATGATGATATTTTTTATTCTTATACATGATATTGAATAGATAGAGTACTATTATAGTTTGTATTGAGATATGATATGATTTGTACTTAGAGATGATATTTTCATCTTTCACTAAAATTGTTACTTATTTTAAATGCAACCTAATAACTATTGTTTGTAATTATGGTATTGAATATAATAAGCACTGGTATAGTTTGCAGTGAAGCATGATGTTCTTTTCATTCAGTTAATATATTCCTATTTAAAATATATGTCTTGCTTATCTGTAATGAATGAAAGTTTTTTTGGTATTCGTATACTTTGTATTAAGACAAGATATGATTTGTATTTAGAGATGATATTTTGATTATAAAGCGTGGCTAGTACTTATTTTTAACCATTGATGATATTTTTTTACATTAGATTGGAATTATGTCTATTGAGTACTAATACAATTTTTATTGAGTAAAGGAATTGTTTATACTTATTTATGATATTCCCTAATAAAAATGAAATTGTCATTTATTAGAAATGAACAGTGAATAATATTTTTTTCTAACTATGCGTAATACAATGAAACATAGTAACACTTCTATTAATTTCTGATAGAATACACACATACCAAATATAGTCTACACCAAATGTGGAGAAGTCAAAATGATTCAATGCATTAATAAGGATGTTTTTTTTTCTTTTATCTTCTTTTGATCCTTCCTTTAAGAAAATAATAAACAGATGGCATATAGATGATTCATGGTTATATCACTAATGTTCTTACTTGTTAGATAATAGCTTATAATACATGACAATGTTAAAGTACACAAATAACTTGTTCAAAATTTAAGTTGTAGAAAGAAAGTGGTAGTTCCTATCTTTAAACTTCAACAATTATATGAATATCTTTTGTGGAGTTAAAAGGAAGAAGATTTTTTTTTGTTTCTTTTCAATCATAATTGACATATTTTTCTTCACTAATTTTAATGTTCTTTATAATTTCTATCCTACATGGCATCTATAGGTGACAAGTGATCTACTTAAGGACCGTAAAGCTTTTTACTTCAAGGATTATTTGTTAATATTCTAACATCATTCTGACTATTGTCATTGTATAAAACTAGATTAGTGTCATAATAAGTTTGTTACTTTTTTTCAACCAATTTTGTATTAATAAAAATATTAAAATAGAGTTATTTTCTTATTGTCTATAAGAAATTAATTGATAATATCTTATAGACATGATCAAGGAGGTGACTGCAACTCAACGACAATTGCAACCCTGGGTAACCACTCGACGATTATGAGGAGACCGCAAGATGAGGTAAGGTGTCCGACACGCAATGACAATGCAAGAGGCTGCAATCTTTAACTTGAGTAGCAAGAGGCATCCCAAGTGACTAGAGAAAGAGGATTGGAGCACCTTCTCTGCTGAGCATCCCTCAGGTGATTAGGCCTTCCTAGTGCTTATCTGTCACTATAGAAATAGGAGAGCCTTCTAGTCCAACTGAAGCCTTCCCTATTTTATCAAAAGAGAATATATACCAGAAAACACCTAAGTTGGATAGCCTAATTACTATTTGTGCAAGTGTTGAAGAGAATATGGAAGCATCAAAACTGAAGGGAGCCTGGAAAAAGAAGTTGGGTACTCACCATACCAAGATAGTATTGAAGCATGTCCAAGATGTCTCTATAGATGGAGTCATATGTCCTCCAAAGGAGCTACTTGAAGCTGGGGTTAAATTTTGTTCTTGTTCACTAATAGGTTTCTTTTAGAGTAATCATCATGCATTCCTAGTGGCTAATGCCTGGGCTAAAGCGCATTGGAATAACAAGGTCTTGGAGAGGGTCTTGCTTAGGGAAGATGGAACATTCCTCTTCAAATTTACTCAAGATAATGCTTTGCAAGAGATAATTGAATTAGGACCTTAGCATGTAGGGGACCAACCATTATTTCTACAACGGTGGAGAGCTAGATGGGAAATGGACAGAGGGATTGATGCCTTCTCACTATGGGTAAATTTTCATAATTTATTTATGGAAGTATGGACTGTGGAAGGCCTTAGCTATTTCACAAGTTATCTAGGCAAGCCCTTAAGCATGGAAACCTAAACTATAATCATGGAATGTGTTTGCTAGGCTAGGGTATGTATTGAGGTTCTAAAATCGACTTGTTTGCTTGACAATCTATCTATTTTGAGCTTAAGAAAAAATGTAGACCTAGTGAAGAAATCTATCACTGTATTTGACCCATGGAAACTTAACGCCACTAGGAAATGGCAGCCAACTGCGAAACTATTCCAAATTGGTAATCAAGATGAATTGTTAGCAAAAGAAAAAGTTATGGAAATGCCCACAAGTCTGGTATGTAGCTTGAAATCTCAAGGGATTCAAATGATGTGAAAACAACTAGTTTAAAGGAGGCAATAATAGGGAGGAATACAGGGCAAGGGCCTAAGATTCCAAAAATTGAGCATCTGAATACTTATAGTTATCTCATTAATGATGAGGAGTAGATGAATTAATCTTCCACTGATCAGGTTGGTGATAACCAGGACTAGGAAATAAATCAAATTTTGAAGGAAAATGTCAAAAGTTAGGAGTCTCTCAATTTCTCATCAAAATAGGACCTAACTTAGTAAAAGAACTAGCAACAATGTCTGATGATGCTGATATAGTTCCAACAATTAGAAGCAGCGAGGAGGAGGTTTGCTAGGAAAAAAGGGAAGTGTAAAAGCAGAGGGGCTTCATGCCCAGAATGTCTCTTCCAATTATTGAAAAGGTCTTTGGTTAGTGAGCTTATCAGAGAAAAGCAACTTGTTCTGGTAGGTTTATTGGTGATTAGAATTAAAGACTAATTTTTGCTTCAAAACCAGATTTTTTTTTGGGTGCATAATAGAGGTTCCTTATAAATAACATATCATACTTCAATGGAAGGATTATTCGTTGTTACAACTCTGAGCTGATGGAGGTTTAAGTGGTGGAGGAGAGAGATCAACATCTTCATTTGTTATGTTGTTTTGAAGGCCAATCCTCTAAATTTGCTTTAACTATTATCTATGATGCTAACTTTGCTTTCTAAAGAAGTAAGCTATGGTGGGATCTGAGTAGTATTCAGTCTTCAACTCGAAGTCCTTGGATTGTAGTTGGTGAATTCAACTGTATACTCAGTTATAAAGAAGCTGAAGGTGGAAAGAGAATCACCCTAGCGGATACGAAAGAACTTACTAATTTACTTAGTTAAGTGGAGCTGCTAGATCTATGTTCGACAAGAAGAGTGCTTACTTGGTCGAATAATCAGCAGGGCACTATGCTTATAAGGTGGAAACTAAATCGGTGATTAGTGAATTCGGATTCGTTAACTTGTTTCCCTCTATCTTTGGTACACTTTGGGGAAAACTTAAACTCATATAACTCTTTAATGCATATTCAATGTGTAGAGGTCACTAGTAAAGTTGGTGTAGCACCCCACTCTTGCAAGACACGTATCTTACATCCTAAGTGATATTCAAATATGTACCCCACAAGGGTGGTACGCTAGAGCACTCATATACTCTTATAAGGCATCATAAACAAAAACACAATAATTAAAAATCCAAAATTTCTTCATTTCATTTCATAAAAACCAAATATACATTGTAGCTTTACAAAATCATCCAAATATGTATATTATCAAAAATAAATACATAACATACTACACTTATGAGGAATTATACAAAAATTCTATCTAATTCTTTAATCTCAACTGACCGACCTTTGAGCCATTTCTTCTATCCAAAAGTACAAGAACTATGCTTCTTGTAGAGTCTCCCTGTCACTGTGTCCTCTCTCAATCCTGAAATATCAACATTGTAATTTTGGTGAGTTTTGCAAACTCAGTGAGGTAACCATCCTTAATGGTTCACTCAAATCATATAACACATCAACATATATATCCATATAATTCACATCATTTCATTTATCATGTAGTATCACATATCATATTTAGAGCAGTCAAACCGATGATTTCAATCATTTAAATACACATATAAGTTATAAATGCAATGCACATGAGACTCAGTTTCATTTATTACTTTGTTTTAACCGAGTTCTTTTTTACTATCCCATATCCCTTGTGGATACCGGCTTGTTTCAAATAATGTACCATATCTGTTAGTAGGTACCGGGCACATTTACAATTGAACCAAAGGCTCTTATCACATTCTGAGCTTTAAGCTCTTTATACTAGCGACTCTGGTCACAACTACCTTTATCTTGCATGCATTCATGTAATGAAATGCATCACATTTACATATTTTCAACATTCATCATATTTTAGTTTCACATTTAGAACACATTTATCATCGAACCTTGGTCCAACATTCAATAAAAATATTGAGTACACTTATTTCAGTCAGATTTACATATAAGGAGCACTTCCAATATCTTATTAATGCATCAAACGTGTAACGTCGGACTTTCTGAGCCCTTTTGTGTTGTCCTGTATTTGGAGATATTACTTTATATTGAAATATACATGGTTGTAAGTGTGTTCAAAGATGAATTTGAATCCTTTTGGTACATATTCTAGTGATATAAAATGTTATATGCCTTTATATGAACTTAGAGTTCATCGGTATGCGAAATCTTGGAGATTTTTGACTTGTAAGCTTCTAAATGTGTAAAAATGAGTCCATTAGATGGATATAACTATGGTGGTTAAATTAAATGTGTTCTAATGTCTTAGAGGTGATTAGACATGATTTATAGACTTATTGGATACTTAGAAAGCTTAATTGGAAAAGTTGATGTACATAAGGGCTTAATTGTAAAATTGTTAAAAGTTAAAAGACTTAATTGTAGTTTTTAATTCTTGGAGGATCAATTCGTAATTTTATAAAGTTAAGGGACTTAATTATAATTTTCAAAATTCTGAGGACCAAAATGAAAATAAAAGTTTTAGACATTCTCAAATTTTGGGCTTAATTGAAAATTTAGGAAAAGTTTGGAGGGTAAAATGGTAATTTCATATAACCTCAGGGCAAAATGATAATTTCACCGTATTTTGGTCAAAGAAGAGTCAAAATTCTAGACCCTTCTTATGTGTGGCCGTGCACTTTATTGTAAGACTTAAACAATCTTGTTTTAATTAAAAGGGAGGAGAAGAAAGGAGAAGAGAGGACGAAGAAGAAGTTTCGGTCATCACCAAAATTTACCCTTCTTTTTTATTCTTTAACTCAAATCAAGGTGTCCTAATTTAATTTGGGCTTAAGGAACTCAAATCTATCATTAGATTTGAGAAATTCTCAAAGGAAGGTTTAGGTAAACTTTGTCTCATCTTTCTCTACATTAGGATTTTGAGTTTGGTGTTAAGATATGTTGTTCTCCATGCTTGAATATGCATGAAACATGGTTTAGAGATATGAAATGTGTCATGGAGATGCTTTAAGCCAAAATCGAAATGCCCTCTCTTTGGTAAAAGTTTGTGAATTTTTGAATAACTTTTGGAGTTGATGATTTAAATGAATTCTATGGTGTTAATTATACATGTATAATGTGAATTGATGATGAAGAATGAAGAAAATGTATGTTGGTTAAGGTTGGGCCGAAATGATGGCAGAAGAAGTGAATTAAGGTAATGAGTTGTGTAATTGATAAATGTAGCTTAAATGAAGGGAGTTGGTTTGAATGGAGCAGTGGAATGTGTCATTGATTGGAAGTGTTTACTGTATAACAAGATAGAAGCATGAATTACTGTGATAAAGTCTTGAAAATGTGACTTGAAAGTCATGCACATTAAGTGTTTGTTAAAATGCCTAAGTGAACTTGGCTTAGGATTTAAGGCTTTGTAATGGTATGCATTGGAAAGCACTTTCATATTTTCTTAGAGTGAACTTAAATTGTTGCTTAGATTGATGAGTAATGGTCTAATGTGCTTGGATAAATATCTGCTTAATTATGTTTTGAAATTAGTAAGTATTGGATTAAGGGCATTAAATGCCTTAGAAAATGCAAAAGAAAAGCTAATGTGGATAGTAAGGAAGTAACCATGTGAGAAGTTTAATGGTTGAATCCTATAGTTTAAAGGGAGTGATATTGTGTTTTATACAATTATATGACAGTGTATAAATATAAAATTTATGTGTAAGTAGAAATTTCATTGTATGTCTTTTATGTATAAAGGCTCGGGAGCTATGAATCAAGGAGTTCGTACTGAGGATTTTTTAAGGCAAGGGAGTGCACACCTTCTTTTAAGGTGAGTTGGGAAAGCCATATTTCTCAAATAGGATTAGAACATCCTAAGACATGCATGATGACTTGTATGTGAATTTTGAACCTAGATAATGCATAGTAGAACTGAATCTCAAGTTGATGCTAGTATACTTGTGTATTTAATAAATGACTTTGTTTTGAAACTAATGTTTTTATTACATATTTTGAGAAATGATATTGTTTTCAACAAACCTATACTTGAAGTGCAAAGGACAATGCTTTATTTTATGAAACTACATTTTTGAACAACTTTTCACTTAGATTGCAAAATTCATTGCTTGAAATAATGTTTTGGTATTTACATATGCAAAATTGAGTCATAAATGCTACATGTTTTTGTTCTCTTTTAACTTAGAGTCATGATAAGGTTTTATTTCATCGGTTGGACCAATAAATAAGGCATAGTGCCTTACTTGATTTTTGTACTTAATATTTCTATATGATTTTTGTGATTGGTGAGATAACGATTGGCCAATCATGTGCTAGGCATAACAGATTAAGTAAGCCTCATACCCTTGATGCTGTTACATAAAAGTCAAGTCTCTGTATCGATACTTTTGATAGGATTTGCGAGTGATTCCATACCTAAGATTTGAACACCAATGAGGTCATCACCTAGGGTCATGATGCCCTTGTTGATTGTAGTTCGAATTCACCATGGATGAAAGTCGAGTCAACACTGAGAATGGGTAGGTGTGCACATTAGTTTGACCGACCAGTGATGACACACATGATTGCTTTGGCTTATCCTGATATTTGTTTTTTGACAAGATTTGATTTATACATATGATGTTTTTATGCTTTTGTATACTGGAACTGGAACCTATGTTCACCGGATGAGTGAATTAATAGGCTAGGCCTATATGGTTCCTAATCAGTATA
>JANSVA010008047.1:0-16017 GCA_025504915.1 Erythroxylum reticulatum | reverse complement strand
GCAGAACAACAACAATTAATCAATGTACCAGAAATTCGTGAAAGATGGAAGAATTTCAAAGAAAAAAGGCTGAACGTACATATTTTTCCTGGACTTTTTAAACTCAGATATAAGATGTAATGAAGAACCAATATATATCATATATATCACCACATCATTCATACCTTGTTTTTTCAGATACAAGGTTGGCTTATGCATACTCCTCTTGAACTCGTTATTTTGAAGAACTCATCAATCTTTTTGTGCCATACTCTAGGGGCTTGCTTCAACCCATAGAGTGCCTTTTTCAACTGAAAAATTGTATCTTGATTCCTAGAATCTTCGAAACTTGGGGGTTGAGTGACATACACTTCTTATAAATCTCCAGTTAAGAAGACATATTTTACATTAAATTGAAACACTTTCCATTTCTTATGTGTTGCAAGTGCTAAAATAATTCTCACCATTTCAAATCAAGCTACTGGCAAGAATGTTTCCTCATAGTCGATGCCTTGTTATTGAGCACAACCTCTGACTACAAGCCTTGCCTGATGTTTTTGAATACTCCCATCTGCCAAGAATTTAGTTTTAAAAATCCATTTCAGACCGATAGTAATTTTACCTTTAGGAAGATCGACTAGTTCCCAGATCTAATTTCTCTCAATAATATGAAGTTCTTCTTCTATTGCTCTCTGCCATTCCTTCTCTTTCATTGCTTCCTCCACTGTGATCGGATCCCCAGTAAATAGAACCAATGGTGATGTTAGCTCTCCTTTAATTTTGAACCAACATCAAGGAATTCTTCCATATTCACTTTTACGTAGTTGAGTTGATTCATCGGGTGAAGATTCTTCGAATGAGGAAGTTTTGCTTAACAATGGACTTGACCTTGTTGGAGTTGACTTTTGTGAGCTGCCAAAAGACGGTTTTGCTATTTCTTCATTTATTGCAGTGTCTTCCTTGAGCATTTGATTCTTATTTTTTCCCTATGACTAGTAGGCTTGTTCATCAATTACAACGTTTCTACTTACTGAAATCTTTCCACTTAAGGAATCATATAATTTGTAAGCTTTAAAGTGCAAGGAATAACAGATGAAGATGTATCTTAGTGATTTCTCTTCTAACTTGTGTCAATCAGTTGTATACAAAGCATAAAATATGTAACCGAAAACATGTAAATGACTCACTGAGGGTTTATTGCCATTCCAAGCTTCATATGGCGTTTGATTCCACACAGCCTTGGTAGGAGATATGTTGAGAAGATACACTGCAGTTGCTACACCTTCATCCTAGAAATTGTTAGGAAGCCCTTTTGATTTTAGCATTGATCAAGCCATCTTAACCACCGTTCAAATTTTACTTTCAGCCACTCCATTTTGCTTTGGAGTGTATGGGGTTGTTAGTTCTCTTTTGATTCTTTTGTCTTCACAAAAAGTCACAAACTCTTTAGACAGAAACTCTCCTCCACGATTGGTTTGAAGAACCTTAAGATCTTTTTCACTTTGGATTTTTGCCATTGTTTTAAACTTCTTGAAATATTCAAAAGTCTCGAACTTGAGTTGCAAAAAATACACCCAGCTCATTCTACTGAGATCATTAGTGAACAATGGAAAGTACTTACTTTCGGACAAAGATTCAGCCCTCATAGGACCACAAAGATAGGCATGAACTAGCTCTAATAGATCTTCTGCACGTTTGGACTTGCCAAAAGGGAATGTTTTCTTGGCTTGCTTCCCTATCACGGATCCTTCACACACTTTTTATAGAGGTGCGATGGAAGGTAAGTTGCTGACCATATCGTTGTTTTTCAACTGCTGCAGACCCTTGACATTTAAGTGCTTGCATCTAAGGTGCCATAACTCACTTTGTCCCATTGTCTCGTTTATTATGACTACATCTGACGAGATATCAAGGGGAAACATCCTATTGGATGACATGTGAGCACATGGTAGAATTTCATCTTTTTTTATCAAACATTTTGCATTTTCAAACACAATCGAATAGCCTGACTCAATTAGTTGCCCTCACTCAGCAAATTATGTGTAAGGCATAGAGCAAAGTACACATCTTTAATAAAGTTATTTTGGTTACCTATAGATACCACTGCGATCTCTCGACCTTCAATCTGGAACTACTTATCATCACAAGCCGAACATATGACCTTATTGATTCATCAAAATCCTTGAATTTGGATCTGTCATTGGTAATGTGATGCGAGCAACCACTGTCAACAGACCATATATTGCCAGCATCAATCTTTGTGCTTGACTAAGCCATGAATAAGAAGTCATCTTGCTTTTCATCTTCCTCAGCATAATTAGCTTCTTTTGGCTTAGACCAACAAAATTTGTTTATGTGTCCATTTTTTTTATAATAGGAATAGTGTAAGGACCATAACCTCGGCCTCAACCTTGAAACCTTGTTCTATCCCTTCCTCTAGCACATTGATTTGATGACTCTGACACCCCTTTGATCTGCAATGCCTTTTCTTCTTCTTTTGCAGCAGTTCTGTTGATCCTAGCCTCATGTGCTTATAAAGACCCCCATTAGTTCATCGAATGAAAAAAATAGACAAATCTTTTAATTCCTCAGTTGCAAATTTAGGAGCTAAACTCCTCAAAACTTTAGCTACAACAGTTTCATCTGTGATTTTCTCACGTATAAATGCATTTGATTTACAATGGAAGAGACTTTTTCTAGGTATTCTTGAACTGATTCATTGCTTTTTATACATAAAGTTAAAATCTTGTCGAATATATTGAAGTTTAACATTAATTACCGTTGTTGATCCTTGAAATTCAGTTTTCAAGATCGACCAAGCTTGTTTAGCTGACATAGCGGTAGCTATTATGGAGAATATCGATTCATCCACTGCTTGTTGGATAAAGAAGAGGGCTTTTCCATCATGTTTCTGATTGTCTTTTAGACGAGTTTCATCATCAATGGATTCTGCAACTCTTGTTTCCACGAGATCCTAAAGATCTTGAGATTTGAATAGCGTCTTCATCTTTATACTCCAAAACTCATAAGAGTTGCCTTTGAAAATTGATATCTGTGGTTGTGAGATACTGAGAGTGTTGGAAGTTGCTGCCATTATTTGCAATCTGGAAGAATGGTGTGTCCAGTTATAAGAGAACCTGGTTCTGATACCATGTTGTTGGAGAATTATTATAGAACTAAACAACTTTAGAAAAAGAAGAAAGTGATTATGTTCTTCAAGCTTGCTTTATTCACAAGAAACAGTGCCTCTTAAATAGGCTTTACTAGAGTTGTAATTTGAACTAAATACTAACAACATATCAGCTACGAATTCTAACTACTCTAACTAATGTATTTAGGAAATAGGAAAACTAACAACTAGTGAATCTCCTAGCTTATTTCACAGTAACAATCTAATAACTAAATTGCTAAAAATTTGAATTAGATCTAACTTTTAATAGTACCGTAGAAGAAAAGGGATGATACATATCATTGGAAAAAGGGGATGAGACAGATAGACATCATAAGGTTAAAAGAAGAAGAAGTGATGAAGAAGATGAAGACAAGGATAGTGTCGAATTTGATAAAGAGATAGGTAAAAGGGTCACTTTTTTTTACCCTAAGTTTTTTTACCAATTGATAATTTTAACCTTAAAATTTTAGAGTGAACAATTATAACCCTAACATTTGTAAAACGTTAAAGTTTAACCCCATAACAGAAAATTCAAACCATTCCGTTAAGTGTCAGGTCAGCGCTAACTCAAAACTAAAAATATTTTTTTATTCAAATAAGCCCTACTTTGCCACATCATCCATATTTTAATTTAATTTAATTTATATTTTATTTTATTATCAAGAGTGAGACAGACACACCATTTACATTAAATGTTAAACTAACCTTAACCTTAACCCATTATTTTTGTTAAACAGAGGGATTAGATGAATGATAAACAAAACAATATCACCTTCATCAATTTGTTTACCCATCGTATTGTTTACCAATCTCTGAAATCCCTCTGACCCTCCTCATTTCTCCAACCCTCCCTCATCGTATTTTATTTGAGTATTTGGACTCATTCACCTTCTAGAATCTTTCACCATCTATTTGGGAGAGAATCCACCACAAGCATCGTCATATAATAGTCACTCTTATAGGTGAGTGTCTGTGTTATTTGGTTTAGAATTAAATAGGAATGACATGTTTTATCTGTTGGGTGGGTTCTGTTATGTTCACCATCTTGATTTTCCTTTTGGTGGGTTATGTTGGGATTTTTATAGAAATAATTGATTGTAGTTGAATATTATTTTCTTTTCCTCCAGTCTATTCAGGATTGGTTTTTGAGGAAATTTAGGTCAGTTAGGGTTTTGGATTGTAATCGACGGATTGTGCTTAACTTCATCACCTTTCAGAAGTTTGTTCGATACTTTAGCATTTTGTTGATAATAAAATGAACTAAAAAGAAGAGGTCTGCTAATTGAAAATGTTGATTGTTAGCTATTTTTATGGAGTTTATCATTTGTCCTCATTGGCATGATTAACAACTTGGTTCATAGATGTTCGCAGCATTCTATTATGAATGTCATATTAATTTTGTTAAGCATATTCATTATCTATATGAATTCCAAGATTGCTTAGTGGAATGCATCATATTTCTATTTTATGGTCGGTCCATCAACAAGAGTATAATTTTGAAGCATGAAACATTAATTATGAAGTAGTGTGAATTTGGTCCTATTTAGACTTTTAATTTATAGGAAGTGTCTTATTTTATACATCATGATTTAGTGTTGAGCAACAACATTAATTAGTATGATTAAGTTTGTTTAAGTTAAGAGTTTAAGGTATTCATAGTTGTGATTGTGTTTATTTAATAAATGAAGCTATACTTAAAAATGAGCCACCTAGTATATACTTGCATAGGAAATAGTTTTATGTTTCATTTAATTTTGTATTTTCTATGTTTGCTTATATAGTGCAAGGCATATGGTTTACGATAGTTTCATGTGTAAAGCAAACATGCATGAAGATGCCTGCTGCTTTCTAATCATATACATCTAGGCTACATTTCTTATTTGACAGTGGAATATTTTAGGATAGAAAAACCATTTAATTGTGTAATACATACTTGAGATTTTGTAAATTTACAATATATTATAAGGTGAAAATACACAGTTGAGTGTTCCTTCCTTTATGGTTTTTATTGAGTTGATAGATAAAAAGATCCAATCCAAAACAAAGGATATAGGCCCTAGGATGAGTAGGCATATGCTTAAGTAACCTCTGATAGTATAACAAGCAATTCACTTATTCTGTTCTAATCTTTTACTTAGGTGAGTTCTTAGAGTCATTACCTGATCATATTGCATGCAAAAATCTCTATAATTCATCAAATACATAGATTGCCTTGAACCTCACTCTAAACCTCTACGTACCAGCATTTGCCTGTCCTCACCATATGGAAATGTTGACAATGGAAGACCTTGAACTCGTAGGTAAAAACACATAGGAGACAAGTTTGCCTCATGGGTTTCAATTCAACCCTATACATTTTACCTAACTTGTAATGTTTTATATGGGAACTTTTGTGGGGTAAAGTTAACTATAATTGATTGATTGCCTCTCTAGTATCTGATATAGTTACATAACAGCATGTAATATGAAATGTTTCCAATGCAAGAGGGATGGTCATTTGTAGGATATTTCACAAGAATGGAGAAATGAAAATTGTATAGGCATTGAAATAGTTAGAGTGATTGTTGATAAACATGTGACACTTCGTTGTCAAATTATATGTGTGTTTACATGACATAGTTAATAGAATGCATTTTTACCCAATCATATGTTATCATATTATCATCTTAAGTATCTAGATGGAATCATTATCATCGACCAATACAACAGTGAGTTCAAAGTTCGGCAATGTCATTTGTTATTATAGGCTAAAGGGCCCATTAAGGAATTCATTGAGTGATCGTAATCCTGGCTGAAGTTTTTATGGATAACCCAATTATTCAGTGAGAATTTATTGTTATTTGATTAATGAAGTTGATTGTTTAATTCTTTTTTAAAATTAAATTGAATGTTTTAGGTTGGGAGATGCAAGTTTTTTAAATGGTATGATGAAGAATTTAGTGAGAGAGTCGTTGAAGTGATATAAAATTTAAGGAGCGAATTATCAATGTCAAAGGAAGAGGTTAAAAGAAGCACGACAAAGAAGTTTGAAGAACAAATGAATCATTTGAAGAAGAACATATATTTATTGAGAAAAGAGAAAAAAAACAAATTAAGTGTATTTTAATGAACATTGTAATTGTAATATGATTAGTTATGGTTGTATTACTTTTTATTTCTAATTATTTTATGAGGAAATTTTATTAAATTTGAACAATTTAATGGTTGATATTAATTTCATGTATCTAACAAAAATTTTGATTTTGAATATATAACTAATATACAATGGGTATGTTGTATAACAACTTATAATGAATATGTTACATATGAATAACAGAAATGCTATATGAATTATGTAATGAAGGAAAAACAATAGTACTATATATGACCAATATACAATGGATAAGTTTTAGTATAATAAATCATAATTCATATAATGAATATGTTGTATATGAATAACAAAATTGGTATATGAATTATTTAATGAAGGAAAGACAATAGTACTATATATAACCAATATACAATGAATAATTTACTCGTTGCATATGTTGTCAAATATGGAAAAATTCATGTAAGAGAGAGACTAATATATAGAAAGAGGGAGGTTGTGTAACAAACCATTTTGATTAACAAATTTTTTTACATAATATGTAAGCAACATAAACATTCGTATGTATACAACATAAATATGTAGACAACTAATCAATGTTTGCTTCATTTGCACTTAACTGTGTAAGATCAGGTTATGATGATGAAGTCAATGAGATTCTCCTTCTATTTGCTTCAGCTTGTAAATGTTGTGAAGTAATACTAGGACGTCCTCTAAATTGTAAACCCTTTAACTGAAGTGATAATTGAAATGTGTGGGTCAACATCTCCAAACTGGTTTATATTGACATCTGCAGCTGTACCAACCTACAAAATGAAAGAAAAAATATAACAAACACATTTTGTAATTATTTAAAGTTAGACAAATTGATAAAAAACTTAAATTGGACAAATTGATTTAAAAACTTACAATATTGCTTTGTTGACTCAGTCTAACATTATCATTAACCAAATTTCCATCCTTTAACTATAGCTATAATGAAAACATATTTGCCAGTAATTAGGACAAATAATAAGTAATATAAAACCGAAAACTTTATACCTATGAAGATCCCTCTCTTCTAACATGATAAACATAATTATATACATTAGTGACTGGATGTTTATAAAACTGTATTAATATTATTGAAGTAACATGTACACACCTATTAAGAAGCCTCATCATGTTGACTTGATGTGTTATTGTTGCATTTTCTGAAGTTATGACCTTGAAGACCACATTTTCGACATTTATGGACTTGCCCTTTCTGACTCAATCTGCTTGTATTTTTCATCTTCTTTGACTCATCTTGCTATTTTCTTATTGCAATTTTAAATCTACCAGGCATAATTCTTTTAGGTGGAAGATGTATCAACTCAGCATCATTTAAAGGCCAGCAAATTTCGCCTCATATTGGTTGTAACACATATTCATACAAACTTAAGAACTGACCCTTTCGATAGCATGAATCAACGAATGTCTCAACCCTTTCTCTCAAGTGATTGATTGCACTAATTACATACTTGCATGGATATCCATATAGGTCTTATGCCCGACAATTACATATATGTTGTCTACCAATCTTGACAATATGCTTCCCATTACCCTTTAAAACTTCATAACTACCATCTTCATTCCATATAATTCTTCGTTGCATTGCTTCTTTCTTGTTCTTCTCCAACTTCTTCATTATGTTTGGTGTTATATCATGCTTCCACCCAAATACAAAATGTTTCCTCTTAGCATGCCTCCTTATAACTATTAGTCTAATAGCCTCCAGCATTTTAATCATTTCCTTCTCGCTAGCTACTAAAATCCACCCGTTGAAGGTTTCATTCATATTGTTGTCAATAATGGAACATTGATGACATTTGGCCCACCTTTCTTTCGGATACTTTAGCAACGCTACAACACATCCAAGGCTTATTTTGTCAAGCCTCTTTAGATTTTGATCAAAATCTTGAACAAACGTTGACCAAGCACAATTCTAAAACTGCTTTCTTAGGTCCTTTCCCTTCCAATTTGTAGACCAATTGTGATATATATATCTTGCACATATACGGTGATCTGCATTGGGCAAAGTGTCCTCAACATCCCTAAATAATCCCTACAACAAATACAAACGATATCAGATCATATTTCATATTTTATTGCTACATGTATGTGATGTTATAAATTTTATAACATAACATACTTGTAACGATGAGCTCTCGTGATTTCTTGATAATTTTAATTCAATTGTTGACCCAAGGTTACTTGCTTTCAACTCGTTTACATATGTTTGCAACTTTGCATATTCAACAATAGAATTTGTTGCTCTCTCTTTCCTCAATCTCTTATTTACTCTTCTACACATGCTTGAATTTACAAAAATATTAAGCTTCGCTTTACATTCTTCCACCATTTTCTTCGTTATTATACTAGGCTTATCTAAATTATATCCTTAAAGTGTCTCATCAAGAATTTTGCAGAAACCAATTTAAGTTTGTTTTTAGTGAAGCAAATGTGATTAGAATTACATGTTTTCACCCTATACATTTCTCATTCTTATCATATGCAGCACGCAAAACCCATGGGCATCCATGTTGGACCCCGAATTTTTTTTCTAAATTATCTATTATTTATTTAATTAATTGTTGTTCATTTTTAGATTTGAGCCCATTAATTTATTAGGCATAAGTAGAAATTAAAATTTTGGATAGAAAGATGAGGATTAAATTAGAGTATGGTATGGTGTTAAGAGAGTTAAGGAGTTAGTAAAGGAAATAAATGAATGAGGGTAGAATTGGAAAAGCTAAGTAAGTGAAGGGTAAAATGGGAAAACAACCATAAAAATATGTCTCAAATAAGTGAGGAAGAAGAAAGAATCGTGAAAAGAAAGAAAATAAGAAAAAAACGTAGAGCAAGAAGAGAAGAAGAAGAAGATCGTGGGAGAAGCTAGGAAAGAGAGAAAATCGTGGAGAAAGAAGAGAAGTCAAGCTTGTTAAGCTAAGTTAATCATGGTTTCTTCTTGCTTTGATAGAGAAATGGGATGTGATGGGAATGAAGGAGTTAGAGAGAAAAAGAGGTTTTGTGTAGAGAATAAAGGGTTTGTGTTGGAAGATGATTTAAGAGAACCCATTGATTCCTAGGGTTTCTAAACTAGGTCTTGGGTTTTCTAACCTAGATGGAATATAGGTAGGTTAGGTTTAAGTTCAATTTTAACATTCTTTTTTTATTTTTAAAGTTTTATGAATTTTCATTTGAATTTGGATTAAATAGAAATTGGTTTATTTGAAGGAAATCAAGAAAACTTTACTCTAGAGCAAGAGGAAAGGCAATCTTAAGCTTGGATTTTCAGTAAAAATTTAGGTCGGTAATTTATTTATAGTTATTGAGTGATTAGACAAATTCTTACCTATGTTTGTGTATGTTGATTTCTTGAAATGGATTTGCTTGAAATTGAATTATTATGACTTGATTGGAAATGCATGATGCATTGTGATTATGTTATACCTTGAAAGAGGTTATATCATTTTGAATTAAATAAAAAGAAGAAAAAGCATGAAAGTATGAGCATATGATTGAATTGAGCATATTTTTACTTGTGATTGGACAAGATAGGAACTCGTTTTGTTAATCTCGTGCACGTTGACCTATAGCCTTCTCCCAGTTACACACTTGAGGCCATGAGATCCTGAGAATTTAGACTTGTTTTGTTCACGATGTAAACTTTGGTTTCTCCGTTTCGCCCCACGGAACTCTTGAGCTATTTGTTTATGCATTACATCTTTGAATTGTCAAGTATAGTGCATAATTGAGTGTTATGTTTAATGGATAAAGTCTATGTTGTGTGTTATAAGTTTGAGCTAAATTGATTAATGCTTGAATTGCTAGAATAGATAGAGAATGCGTGAATTGCTGGATATATATATGTATATATGCCTGAATTTGTGACTAATTACTAATGGCTATAAAAATATTAGCCATTGAGCTTTGTAGCTCATCCCATATTTTTCACTCCTCAGGTGCAAAAAAAGACGAGTGTTGAACTTTGCAAGGTATCGGAAACTCCAAGATAGTTAGAGACTTTTGTAACTAAGTTAGTGACTAGACTTTTGGATAGCTTTATAAGCATATTAAACATTGAGCATCCAACGTATTTTGTATGTCGTGTTAAGTCTTTGATGTAATGTTGATATGTAATTAAAGCTATGTATGAACTTCATTTTGATTTAGATATGAGTTGAGAATTGAAGAAGTTTCCAATGTGTGTGTGCTTATTTATCTTATAATGGTACATTTCCTATTTAAAGTCTTTCATAGGTGTAGAAATTATCTTTTTACTTCAGGGAAAAAACTGGATTAATCTAGGTGGAATTAGACAAAGTTGTCTTCTTGAAAGTTGTATATTAATTTTCTAGCTTTTCTTTGCTATATAGTATAGAATTTTTGGATATCGGAATTGAGAGATATGATCATTAGAAGTTTGTGATGCTGCATAGGATGGACATTCGAGACAACTACATTGATTAGAAATTTTGACCCTTTTGGAGGTACAATATCTTTTCAGAGTCTGCATAAAAGTTGTAGGTCTAGAAGTCTTATTCAAAATAGTCTTTGAATGACTTTAATCTGATATCTCTAGTAAAAGTTATGCCCTTTTTACCACGCCAGGTCAGAAGGACAAAAGGAAGAAGGAAGTGCGATCGCGATTCTGCGGATTTTCGAGCAAGTCGTGATTGCAACCTGCAGGTGTTCCCTAATCTGAACACCTCTGACTCTTTTGGGCATAAATTTTTTAGCTAACCTCTAAATGATCTGATTTTTAAAGCAATAGTTTTCTTACACATTCCTCTATCTCTCCATAAAAATTTATAGCTTTTGGTACTAATTTGAAAAAGATTAATTAAAACAAAGTAAGGGTATGGGTTGGAAGAGCATGAATTGTATATTTTTACTGAACATAATTTGATATTTTGATGATATCTTAATCTGTAGAGCTATAAATGAGATTATTCTTATTTCTAAATAAACTAGAGATAGAGAGATACAAATTATATGAAGGGATTGAATTTTAATTCAATCCCTAAGACTTTAAATTTTTGGGTGAAAGTTGAGTATAGTGTATTGTTTCAATTTAATAACAGTCTGAAAATGTTCAGGCCATAACTTTCAGAGTTCTAAACCAAATTGAATGATTTTTGTGTCATTAGAAACTTAAGACAATGGGGAACAAATGTTTTAAAGAAGTCAAATTGTAATTCTAGTTTGAGGTTTCCCAAAATCTGTTTTGAAGTTGAAGAAATGAGTATGCTTAAGTTTTATGACTCTGAATTTTGGGCTCCGGAAGTGGATCTAACATTGTTTGGTATTAGAGCTTAGGCTTTTTCTAGGCTTAGAATGCATAGTAGTATGAATTGTTGCGCTATGTGATTATTTATTCCATTGTGAATTGATTGATTGCATTAAGTGACATGCATGTCATGCATACATGTAGGAATTAAGATTAAAATGAAATGTAAGCTAATCATTATTGTTTACATTGAAAGAGTAAGATGTTACCTCGTAAAAGGACACGAGGAATATTGCAAGGATCGATTGTACCTACCTCTCGCCAAGGTAGGAGAGTACTGATGAATCAATAACCCCAAGAAATGCTAAGGCTTCTGTAAGGCACGATAGTGGGCCTTCTCAATCACAGACGCAGGAGTCGCCTGTTCCATCAGAGCAAGTGCCTACTTTAGATCCGAGACTGTTTCAAGCATTTACTCAGGCCTTTGTCCAGGTTATGGGTAAGATGTCGCAAACTGCTACTTCGACCCTAATTGTGAAGGGAAAACAGTTTGACAAGCTGAAGAAGTATGGAGCAGTGGACTTCATAGGACCATCGACCCGGAAGAAGCTGAGACATGGCTAAGGAAGACGAAATGGATATTGGAGAAGATGGATTGTGAGGATGACGAGAAAGTTGAATATGCTGCGAGTTTGCGACAAAGGGATGCTTTGCCTTAGTGGAAAAAGGATCGTGGGAAGTTAGAGGAAGCCACCGATGTTGGCATAGAAGGACTTTCTGAATGCTTATAAGAAGTAGTATTTGTCTAAAGTGTACATCCAGCAGAAGCAGAAAGAGTTTTTGATCCTTACCCAAAGGGAGATAATGGTGAGTGAATATGAGCTCCGATTTACACAATTAGCCCGATATGTAGCTGAGTTAATGATGAGTGAAGCAGCTAGGTGCTGAAGGTTTGAAGTGGGATTGCATTTGGCCATCAGAGAGAAAGTAGTGGTAGAAAATTTTTGTGACTTCCAATAGCTGGTAGAAGCTGCACTCAGAGTTGAGAATGTGGAAAATATAAAGAGTGCAGTGAACAGAAAGAGGAAAGAGAGAGAACAATTCAAGAGGGGAGGTGGTGCTCCTTTGTTAGAGAGGAGTGCCAGGACTTTCCCCGTATAATTTAAGGAGAGGAGAAGTGGGGTAAGCAGCGCTAGACAGATGAAAACTATCTCACATCAAGCCTCAATGGCTAGAGGCAGTAGGAGGGGAAATGGGGATAAGCCACCCATTTCCAAATGTGATCACTGTGGAAGGTTTCATAAAGAGGAATGTTACCGATTGACTAAAGCATGCTTCAATTGTAGAGAGAAAGGGCACATGGCTAGAGAGTGCCCTTAGTATGCAAGAAGAGAGGGAACTCAGATGCAAGCTTCCAAAAGAGTTGAAACTGTGGGGCACAAGACTAGAACTGAAGTGGGCAATTCTAAGGTAGCCAAGAAAGTAAATCCTCCAGGGAGACCTAGGGGGCCAGCACCAGTTAGAGTGTTTGCAATGACAAGTGAGGACACAGAGACAGCTCCAGAAGTTGTGACCAGTATGATTAAATTATTTGATGATGATGTAATTGTTTTGATTGATCCGGGTTTTACCCATTTGTTTGTGTCATTGAGTATAACTGTGCATAGGAGAAATTTGAGCCTATTGGATACTCCTTTGATGGTGAGTACTCCAATTGGCCAGTATATTATTATTAGTCAAGTTTATAAAGATTGTGAGATATGTATTCGTGGAGGACAAATAGAGTGTATTTGATGCCCTTGAAGATGGGGGGATTAGATGTGATATTGGGTATGGATACGTTACAAAAGTATCATGCCAACTTAGATTGCAAACAGAAAACAGTAGAATTCGAGTTAGATAATGGAAGAAAGGTGATGTTTATGGGAGACAGAAAGTTTAGCTCATCGAGAATTGTTTTAGCATTGATGGTAGAGAAAATGATGAGGAAAGGATGTAAAGCATTTTTGGCCTATTTAGTAGACATGAAGGCAAATGGAGGGAAGTTAGAAGAAATTCCTATAGTCATAGAATTCCCGGATGTCTTTCCCGAGGAATTACCAGGACTACCGCTACCTAGGGAAATTGAATTCCCTATTGAACTTCTTCCAGGTACTGCACCGATCTTAATTCTGCCTTATCGAATGGCTCCAGCAGAATTGAAGGAGCTTAAGGAGCAGTTAGAAAATTTGCTGGAGAAAGGTATATTTGGCCTAGCTCTTCACCTTAGGAAGCTTCAGTCCTTTTTGTAAAGAAAAAAGATGGATCATTGAGGATGTGTGTGGATTATAGAAAGCTTAATCATGTCACTATCAAGAATATATATCCACTTCCATGCATAAATGACTTGTTTGATCAATTGCGAGGGAAAGGGTCTTTTCTAAGATAAATTTGAGATCGGATTGCCACCAGTTGAGGATAAAGGAGTCCGATATGTCAAAGACTACCTTTAGAACACAATATGGCCACTTTGTGTTCTTGGTCACGCCTTTTGGGTTGACGAATGCACCTGCAGCTTTTATGGACTTGATGAATAGAGTCTTTAAGCTTTTCTTAAACCAATTTGTCATTATCTTTATTGATGATATTTTGGTCTATTCTAAGAGTGATAAGGAGCATGAGAAACATTTAAGAATTTCTTTGGAGACACTGAGAAAGAACGAGTTTTATGCCAAATTTGATAAATTTGAATTTTGGCTAAAAGAAGTGACATTTCTTGGACAAGTGATTTCAGAGCAATGAGTACATGTGGATCTGAGGAAGATAGAAGCAGTTGTGAAATGGGAAGCACCTAAGAATGTAGCTGAAGTAAGAAGTTTCTTGGGATTAGCCGAGTATTATAGAAGGTTTATGGAGGGCTTTTCTATGATAGCAGCTCCACTTTCCAAATTAATAAGGAAGAATCAGAAATTTGTGTGGACAGAGGAGTGCCAGAGTAGTTTTGGGGAATTGAAGGATAGCTTTAAAACTACGCCAATTTTGACCTTGCCTGCAAGTAATGATAGGTATACAGTGTATAGTGATGCCTCAAGGAAGGGATTGGGCTATATGTTGATGCAAGGTGATAAAGTGATTGCGTATGCTTTTGGGCAATTAAAGCCTTATGAGATGAATAATCCTATGCATAACTTGGAGTTAGCTTCCATAATTTTTGCATTGAAAATATGAAGACACTACTTATATGGAGTCATCACCAGGGTGTTTACAGACCACAAGAGTCCTAAGTACCTGATGAGCCAGAAAGAGTTGAATTTGAGACAAAGAAGGTAGTTAGAACTATTGAAAGATTATGACTTGATAATAGACTACCACCCGGGGAAACCTAATGTAGTAGCGGATGCACTGAATAGGAAGTCCACTATGGCATATGTGGAGACAATATATTTTCCTTTGTTGAAGGAATTAGCCCAACTTAGAGTGACATTGAGGCAAGCTGAATCCGATTGTATAGTGGCTAATTTTAGAGTAAGACCAGTGTTGAATGAGAAGATTAAGGAATTGCAAGAGCAAGATGAGTATTTGAGCAGGCTGAAAGAAGAGATTAAAAATGGTAAACCCTCTAAAGAAGATGGATTAATGGTAGTAGGGAACAGATTGTGTATTCCAGACATGTTAGAGTTGGAAGAGTATGAATTGGATATTTTTACTGAACATACTTCGGTATTTTTTATGATATCTTGATTTGTAGAGCTCAAATGAGATGATTCTTGTTTCTAAATAAACTAGAGATATAGAGATACAAATTATCTGAATGGATCAAATTTTAATTCAGTCCCTAAGACTTTAAAGTTCTGGATGAAAGTTGAGTATAGTGTACTATTTTAGTTTAATAATAGTTCGAAAATGTTTGGGCCATAACTTTCAAAGTTTTAAACCAAACTGAATGATTTTGGTGTCATTAGAAACTTAAGATAATGGGGACCAAATGTTCTGAAGAAGTCAAATTGTAATTCTAGTTAAAGGTTTCCTAAAATCTATTCTGAAGTTGAAGAAATGAATATGCTTAAGTTTTATGACTCCGAATGTTGGGCTCCGAAAGTGGGGTCTAACAATCCATCCACACAAGCATACCTAATATGATTACTTTCATACTTTTTCAACCTAACATTTTATCCTACACGTACTGCATAATCAACAATAGTATCTTTAAATTCTTTTGCAGTCTCGTACTCTATTCCCAACCTCCACTCATGTCCAACATCTATAAGATTACCCCTAAAAGTAACGTTGGTTCTATATAAAGCTTCAACTACCTCCTCTCAACTAGGATATTCATCAGTGCTAATAGGACTATCACAATCTAATGAATCAATTTCAATTGGATGATGATCATATGGAATGTCAACATAGAAGTTTGATTCAAACTGTGCACTCTGTTACTTCACATTTCTGCACCTTCTCCCTCCATATTTCACACCAAATTGATACACCAGTAATTAAAATTGGGCAACCAATGCTGAAATAACTGTTATCGTTTCAAAGCTA
>JANSVA010008019.1:0-16018 GCA_025504915.1 Erythroxylum reticulatum | reverse complement strand
CTTGATTATTCAACTGTGAATCAATTAATTCAGATTCTAATAATATACATGTTTCCCATACATCTCTATGTATATGTTTATTACTTACAAAAGAATCTTAGTACCTTTTGAGCAGATATTTAACGCTCAAACAGATAAAACCAAACTCTTTTGTTTTATTAATAATAAATATTTTCATTACAAAACTATAACTGAAGAAGATAAAATTACATATAAATACCCTCGCTTTCCAGGGCACTATATTTACATAACTCCCACAAATGTCACCTCTGAACTAGTGTTGGGACATCTAGCCCTTTATGGGTCTCTCCCTAGAAAATGCTTCATCCCCCATTGAATGTCCCAGCGGAAACTCCTCAAAACCTTATTACTACCTCTCCACTCTTCTTTCTGTCTTGTCTTCTCATTACCGTTACTGTTTATTTCATGAATTATTTTTTAATCCATTGCTCTTGTACACACCTTTAAAACCTACGCACGCACCTCTTAAAAACATATCTACGTCCTTGCCTCCCAGCTACTACGTCGTTTCTCCTTTTCTTTGACAGTATTGCACTGCATTTTTTGCTCCTTATTTTCTTCTTCTGTTGTCATTTCACGCTCCCACATACTGTAGCCTTCCATCTTTGTTTTACCATAATTGCAAAATACTTTCCATTAAATTTGAAGTCACTTATTGCATGGGACATGTATAGCCAAGAGCAACTTTAATTCATTTTCTTTATATTTTCATTTCGTATCTTCTAGTCTTTATTTACTTTAATCTTCTTCTTGCTCCAAAAAAATAAGTGAATGTAAATCTTCAAAAAAATTGCCCATCTTTCAACTTCCTTTAAATTCTTTGCTTCTAAATTATGCCTAAAGTCATATATGAGTCAAAGTGAGTATCTTAAGTAATTTTTTAGCAATAATCACTAAGTTTTATGGAATAAATTCATAACAAATTAAGCATATATCACAACTGCAATAAGGGGATTTCTTAGTCAACTTCAACAAAAATATGACCCTAATTCCAATCATTATAATTCAGGATTGAGGAATCATCCAAAATTTAGTTATGGAAATCAAGGAGGGCAACAAGGACACTAACCTCACAATTTCAATAGACAACCTCAAGCACCTACACATGCTCAATCTCAATTTTCAAATTCAGGTATGTATTTGAAAGAAATTGTTAAGGCATTTGCTACTAATATATAATAATTTCAACAGGAAATATGAGCAAGCCTTCAATACTTAAGAAATCAGATCACTTAGTTAGCCACCTATGTTAGTAAATTGGAAGCATAAACATTGAGAAATTTATTTTAACAAACGGTAGCGAAACCTAAAAAGGATGTGAGTGTAATGAAAATTAGAAGTGGGAAGGAAATTCAATCATAATCTTCCTTAATAATGGAGGTGGAAAAGCATAAAGAAGGAGAGAAAAAATTTGAAGTTCCAGCTCAAGATGCAATTAAGGTAAACTTTGATTTTTCCTTACCCATATCATCTAATGCATATGTACCTCTTTTCTCTTACAAGTTGGTATACCACTTCTAGAAGCCATTAAAAAAATTCAAAAATATGCAAAGTTCTTATAATAACTATGCAAAAATAAAAGGAAGTCGAAGAATAAAGAGAGAATAATTTTGGGTAAGAATATATCAACTGTGAAAAATAGAAAATTACTAGAAAAAATTAAGATCTAAGTATGTTAACACTTTTTTGTGTCATTGGTGATAAAAAATTTAGCTTGCCATAATAAACATAGGTGCATCTATTAATTTCATGTTGAACTTAATTTATCAAGATATAAATCTGAATTCTTTACAAGAAACTAATGTGATTATTTAGCTAATTGATCATTTTTTTGTGCGTAATATTAGTGTTATAAATGATGTGTTAGTTCAAGTTTATGGTTTAGTATTTTCAATGGACTTTCACATCCTCAAAATGGATGGAGATAGTGTAGAACATGAAGCTTAAATTTTGTTGGGAAGGTTATGTATAAGGATGGCTAAAATAAAATTTGATGTGAATGTGGGTACTCTTTTCATTAAGTTTCATAAAGAGATATTCAAGTTCAATATTTTTTAATCAATAAAGTCTAAAACCCCATTTGTTATATGAACATTATGGATTCAATTATGCAATATATTTTTAAAAAAGAAAGTGTTGATAATGAGTCAAAGTGTAATATTAAATTTGAATTGAAAGAGCAAGTTGTTGAAATTTTTAAAGTTGTAAACTTTGTTTAGAGATGTTTATATATTTTGTAAAAGTTAGGACAGATGCCAAAATATAGGTATGTTATCTCATAGAAATGAAATGCCTTAAACCTCAATTCTTATAGTTGACATATTCGATGTATGGTCTATTGATTTTATAGGTCCTTTTTCTCATGGTTTTTCTTACATACAATTGGCAATTAATTATGTTTCGAAGTGAGTGCTAGCAAAAGCCACCAAGACTGATGATTTTGTTGCTATTGTAGGTTTTATGAAGTCTAATATTTTCAATACATTTTGAGTTCCATGAGTTATTATTAGTTAACGGGGAAGCCACTTTTGCAACATAGTAGTAACAGTATTGATTAAAATTTATAGGTTACATCATCATCCATAAACAAAATGGATAGGTAAAGTATTGAATATAAAAGTGAAATATATTTTGAAAGAGATGGTACAACCTATTAAACATCAATAAGAATGTCTCATAATTAATTGATTATTGTTAAAGCTTCTCATTTACTAATAGAGATTAAACAAAAAGCTTATTCTGCATTGCAACATTGCAATATAGATTTGGCAAAAGCTAGGAATCTTGGACCTCGAAATTTTTCTTTCAAAATTTATCGATTTATATGTTTGATATTTTTTATTTAGTCCATTAAATTAGCAAGTTGAATAGAAATTAGAAATTTGAATGTAGTGTTAGAATTGAGTTAGCTTAAGTAGTTAGTGGACTTATGTTAAAAGAAAGAAGGTAAATATGGAAAGCCTAGTTTAATGAGGGGCAAAATAGGAAGAAAGACAAAACAAAAGGGGTTAGAATTAGAAGAATAAGAAAGAAGAAAAGAATAAATCGTGAGAAGAAAAGAAAAGAGGACAAAAACGTAGAGAAGAAAGAAAGAAGAGAAGAAAGTCGTGAGAGAAGGTAGGGAAGAAGAACAAAACATGGAAAGAGAAAGAATCAAGCTTGTCTAAGGTAATTTTACCTTTCTTTCTTGCTTAGTTAGAGAAAGAAGTAGAGAAGGGGTTGTGTTGGAAGAAGATGATTTAACATAACCCATTTGATTTTGGGGTTTCTAAACTAGGTTTTGGGTTTTCTAATGGTTTGAGCTTAATTTGTATTTATTGCATTTTTATTATTATTAAAGTTTATGAATTTTATTAGAATATTGTTTTGAATGAAACCTTGGTTGTTTTAGGAAACCAAGAGAATCCTACTCAAGAGCAAGAGGGAAGACAACCTTGAGTTGGATTTTTCAAGCCATTTAGGTGGGTAATTTATTTATAGCTATTGTGTGATTAGGCAAATTCTTGCTTATGTGTGTCAATGTTGATTGCTTGAAATTGAATTGTTGTCATTTGATAGGAAATGCATGATGTTTTATGATTATGTTATACCGTGAAAGAGGTTATAACATTTTAAATTAAATGAAAAAGAAGGAAAAAGCATGAAAGTATGAGCATATGATAAAATGAATATGAGCTTTTGTTTAGGCGAGAGAGGAACCATTTCATTTGTCATGTGCACGTAGACAAGAGCCTTTTCTCTGTTGCCCGTTTGTGGCATATGAGCTCCAAAAATGGACTCATTTTGTTCATGGTGCAAACTTTGGTTTCTCCATTTCGTACCCATGGGACCCCTTAAGCCATTTGGTTGTGCATTTCATCTTTTAATTTTTAAGTATGATGCATTTGAATGATTTGCTTAATAGATAAAATCTATGTTATGTGTTATGTATCAACTTCTTAACTATGAGTTTTTGAGCTAAATTGGTTAATGATTGAATTGTTAGATATATAAATACATATTCTTGAGTTTGTAGTCATTGTCAATGGTTATAAATATATTAGCCACTGAGCGTCGTAGCTCAATCCAATATTTTCTTCTCTTCAGGTGCAGAACGAGAGGGTTAGCAATACTTGCATGGCATCGGAAACTCCAAGATAGTTAGTGACTTTTGTACCTAAGTTATTTCGGTCATTTTTTATTAACTTTATAAGCATATCAAACATTGAGCATCCAATGTATTTTGTATTTTGTGGTTTTTGATAAGTCTTTGATGTAACGTTGATATGTACTTAAAGTTATATATGAACTTCATTTTGATTTAGAATTGAATGGAGAATTGAAGAAGTTTCCGATGGGTATATGTTTATTTATCTTGTAGTTGTATATTTCATATTTCAAGTCTTTCATGGGTGTAGAAATTGTACTTTGAATTCAGGGGAAAAACTGTATTAATCTAGGTGGAATTAGACAAAGTTGTCTCTTAAAAGTTGTAGATTATCTTTCCAGTTTTTCAACGCTATATATTATGAAATATTTGGATATCAGAGTTAAGAGATATGGTTCTTAGAAGTTTAGGATGCTGTATAGGTTGGACTTTCGGGACAACTTTATTGATTTGAAATTTTAACCCTTATGGAGGCAAAATTTTCTTTTGAGGTCTGCATAGAAGTTGTAGATCTAGAAGTCCTCTTCAAAATGGTCTTTGAATAACCTTAATCCAATATTTGTAGTGAAAGTTATGTCCATTTTACTAATACAAGTTGGAAGAAGGAAAGCGGGGAGGGAGAAGTTGCAATCGCGACAAGTTGCGATCGTGACTCTGTGGACCTTGCCCGAAAGTCGTGATCGTACAAATGCATGATCGCAACTTCCTAGCCAGTCATGATCATGCAAGGCTCTCCCTCCACCCAAACCTGAATATGTTCCACTCTTTTGGCCATAACTTTGTCGTCCGACCTTCAAATGACCTACTTTTTGAAGCAATAGATTTATAATACATTTATCTATCTATCCATGGGTAATTGATAGCTTTTTGTATTGGTTTTTAAAATATTAATTTAATCAAAGTGTGGGTATCAATTGGAAGAGTATGAATTGGATATTTTACTGAATATGCTTCAGTATTTTGAGGATATCTGGATCTATAGAGCTCCAAATGAGATGATTCTTATTTCTAAATAAACTAAAGATAGAGAGATAAAAATTATCTTAAGAAATTGAATTTTAATTCAGTCTCTAAGAATTTCAATTTCTGGATGGAAATTGAGTATAGTGTACTGTTTTAGTTTAATAATAGCCCAAAATTGTTTAGGTAACAACTATCAGATTTCTCAATCAAATTGAATGATTTTGGTTTCATTAGAAACTTAAGACAATGAAGAATAAATGTTCTAAAAGATTCAAACTGCAATTCCACTTATAAGTTTCCCAAAATCTATTCTGAAATATAAGAATGAGTTTGCTCACGTCTTTTGACTCCGAATGTTGGGCTCCGGAAGAGGGGTCCAACATTGTTTGGTATCAGAGCTTAAGCTTTTTCCTAGGTTTAGAATGCATAGTAGGATGAATTATTGTGCTATGTGATTACTTATTGCATTGTGAATTGATTGATTTCATTAAGTGACAAGCATACATGTAGGAACTAAGATTAAAATGAAATGTAAGCTAATCATTAGTGTTTTCATTGAAGGAGTAAGATGTCACCTCGTACAAGGACACGAGGAGTTTTACAAAGGTCTATTGCACTAAACTTTCTGTCAAGAGAGGAGAGTACTGATGAGTTAGTAACCCTAGGAAATGTTGAGACTTTTGTAGGGCAATGTAGTGAGCCCGATCGATCACAAATGCAGGAGTCGCCTGCTCTATAAGAGCAAGTGCCTACCTTGGATCTGAGATTGTTTTAGCAATTTACTGAAGGCTTTGTCTAGTCTATGGGTTAGATGCCGCAGGCTTCTGCTTAGGCCCCATTTAAGAAGGGGAAATAGTTTGACAGGCTGAGGAAATATGGAGCATTAGACTTCTATGGAACCACTGATCCAGAAGAAGCTGAGACCTGGTTGAGAAACAGAGAGAAGGTATTGGAGCAGATGGATTGTGAAGATGATGAGAAGGTTGTATATTTTGCAAGTCTGCTTCAGGGAGATACTTTGCATTGGTGGGAGTGTGCATCAGGAAGTCAACTGAAACTGCCAGTGTTGACATAGAAGGACTTCCTGACTGCTTATAAGAAGAAGTATCTGTCTGAAGTGTACATTCAACAGAAGCAGAGGGAATTCCTGAGTCTCACCCAGAGGGAGATGACGGTTAGTGAGTATAAGCACCAGTATACACAACTATCCCAGTATGTAGCTGAGATAATGCTGAGTGAGGTAGCTAAGTGTCATCGGTTTGAATCAACACTGCACCTAGCTATCAAAGAAAAAGTGGTGGTGCAGAACTTCTGTGACTTTCAACAACTAGGTGAAGCAGCACTGAGAGTTGGAAACATTGAGAACATAAAGAGTGTTGTGAACAAAAAGAGAAAGGGGAGAAAATAGTTTAAGACGGGAGGTGGTACTTCTGGGATAGAAAGGAGTGCCACGACCTTCCCTATGTAGTCTAAGGAGAGAAGTAATGGTGCCAGCAAGTCCAGAAAGATGAGAACTGTTTCTCATCAAGTCTCAACAAATGGAGGCAATAGAAAGGAAGAAAGGGACAAGTCATCCGTCCCCAAGTGCAATCATTGCGGTAAGTTCCATGGAGGGAAATGTTACAGATTGACTGAAGCATGTTTCAACTATAGAGAAAAGTGGAACATGGCTAGAAAGTGTCCAAAGTATACAAGAAGAGAGGGAACTCAGATGTAAGCTTCAAGGAGAACTAAGATTGTAGGGCACAAGATTATAACTGAAGTGGGCAGTTCTGAGGCAATTAAAAGAGTAAATCTTTTTAGGAGACCAAGGGGGAAAGCACGAACTAGAGTGTTTGCAATGACACAGGAAGATGCAGATACCACTTCAAAAGTTGTAACTAGTATGGTTAAATTATTTGACAATGATGTAATTATTTTAATTGATATGGATTTTACCCATTCGTTTATGTCATCAAGTAGAATTGTGAATGGTAGAAAATTGAGCACATTGGATACTCCAATAATGATTAGTACTGTAATTGCCTAGCATATTGTGATTAGTCAAGTTTATAGAGACTATGAGATACATATTGGAGGAAAACAATTAGTGGTGGATCTAATGCCATTAAAGATGAGAGGATTAAATGCGATTTTGGGTATGGACACTTTAGAGAAGTACAATGCCAACTTGGATTGCAGACAGAAGATCGTGGGATTCGAATTTGGCAATGGTAGAAAGGTGGTGCTTATGGAGGATAGAAAAGTCAATCCACCTCAAATTGTTTTGGCTCTAATAGCATAGAGAATGATGAGGAAAGGATGTGAAGCATATTTTGCCTATGTGGTAGACACGAAGGGAAAAAGGAGGAAATTTAGAAGAAATTCCTGTAATCATGGAATTTTGGATGTCTTTCCCGAGGAATTACCAAGACTACCACTACTTAGGGAAATTGAATTTCCCATTAAACTTCTTCCAAGTACTGCACCGATCTCAATTCTGCCTTACTGAATGGCTTCGGCAAAATTGAAATAACTCAAGGAACATTTAGATGAATTGTTGGAGAAATGGTACATTAGGCCTAGCTCTTCACCTTGGGGAGCTCCAGTTCTTTTTGTAAAGAAAAAAGATGGATCGTTGAGGATGTGTGTAGATTATAGGAAGCTCAATCATGTCACTATCAAGAATAGATATCCGCTTCCACGCATAGATGACTTGTTTGATCAGTTGCAAGAGGCAAAGGTCTTTTCCAAGATAGATTTGAGATCAACTTACCACCAGTTGAGGATAAAGGAGTCTGATGTGTCAAAGACTACCTTTAGAACACGGTATGGACACTTTGAGTTCTTGGTCATACCTTTTGGGTTAACAAATGTACCTGCAGCTTTCATGGACATGATGAATAAAGTCTTTAAGCCTTTCTTAGACCAATTTGTCATTGTCTTTATTAATGATATTTTGCTCTATTCTAAGAGTGATAAGGTGCATGAGGAATATTTAAGAATTTCTTTAGAGACACTAAGGAAGAGCGAGTTATATGCCAAATTCAACAAATATGAATTTTGGCTAAAGGAAGTGACATTTCTTGAACATGTGATTTCAGAGCAAGGAGTACATATATATCTGAGGAAGATAGAAGCAGTTGTGAAATGGGAAGCACCTAAGAATGTAGCTGAAGTGAGAAGTTTCTTAGGTTTAGCCGAATATTATAGAAGGTTTGTGGAGGGCTTTTCCATGATAGTAGCTCCACTTTCCAACTTGACAAGGAAGAATCAAAACTTTTGGTGGACAGAGGAATGCCATAGTAGTTTTAGGGAATTGAAGAATAGGCTTACAACTGCACTGATTTTGTCTATGCCTTTTAATAATGAGGGATATATAGTGAATAGTGATGCATTAAGGAAGGGATTGAGCTGTGTGTTGATGCAAGGTGATAAAGTGATTGCCTATGCTTCTAGGCAATTAAACCCTTATAAGATGAATTATCCTACGCATGACTTGGAATTGGCTACCATAATTTTTGCGTTGAAGATTTGAAGACATTACTTATATGGAGTCACTACTAGGGTGTTTACAGACCACAAGACTCTTAAGTATTTGATGAGCTAAAAGGAGTTGAATTTGAGACAAAGAAGGTGGTTAGAGATGTTGAAAGATATTGAGTTGACAATAGACTACCGCCCGGGGAAAGCTAATAGAGTAGCGGATGCACTGAGTAGGAAGTCCATTACGGCACATGTGGAGACAGTGTATCTTCCTTTGTTGAAAGAATTAGCCAGGCTTAAACATTAAGGCAAGTCAAGCCTGATTGTGTATTGGCTAATTTTAGAGTGAGGTCAGTACTGAATGAGAAGATTAAGGGATTGCAAAAGCAAGATGAGTATTTGAGCAGGCTCAGAGAAGAGATTAAAAGTGGTAAACCTTCTGAGATACAGATAAGAGAAGATGGATTGATGGAGATAGGAAACAGATTGTGCATTCCAGATATGTTCAAGTTGAAGGATGAGATTCTTGATGAGGCGCATAATGCTCCTTATGCAATGCACCCAGGGAGTACGAGGATGTATCGAGATTTGAAAGAGCATTTCCAGTAGAATGGAATGAAGAAAGATGTTACAGAGTATGCCAAAAGATGGTTAGTGTGCCAGCAAGTTAAGGCTGAACACCAGGCACCCTCAGGCAAGCTTAAACCTTTTTCGATTCCGGAATGGAAATGGGAGAAGATTACAATGGATTTCTTGATGGGATTACCGAGGTCTAGCAGGAAGTATGATGCCATATGGGTGATTGTTGATAGGTTGACTAAGTCAGCACATTCTTTACCAATTAGACAAACAGATTCTTTGAATGCTTTGACCAAGAAATATGTGGATGAAATAATCAGACTTTATGGGATTCCAAGCTATATAGCTTTTGATAGGGATCCTCAGTTCACCTCCAAATTCTGGGAAAGCTTACAAGTGGCTTTGGGAACTAAATTTCATTTTAGTACCGCTTTCCATCCACAGATCGATGGACAATCAAAGAGGACAATACTTACATTGGAAGCAATGTTAAGGGGTTGTGCAATAGATTTCAAAGGCTCATAGGATGATCATTTGCCTTTAATTGAATTTGCTTACAATAATTCCTATCACTCAGGGATTCAAATGGAACCTTACGAAGTTTTGTATGGTAGAAGGTGCAAAACTCCTATTTGTTAGGATGAGGAAGGTGAAAGGAGGCTTTTACGGCCTGAGTTGGTATAAGTCACGGTTGATAAGATTAAATTGGTGAAACAGAGACTTAAAGCAGCTCAAGACAGGATGAAAAGCTATACAGATGCATATAAAAAGGAGATGGAATTTGAAGTTGGAGACAAAGTGTTTCTTAAAGCTTCTCTATGGAAAGGAGTTTTGAGATTCGGTAAGAAGGGCAAGCTTAGTCGAAGATACATAGACCCTTATGAGATCATTGAGAAGATTGGGCCTTTAGTCTACAGGTTAGCTTTGCCATCAGAATTATCTAAGATTCACAATGTTTTCCACAGTTGAGGAAGTATCGATCAGATCCTTTACATACAGTTCAACCATTAGAGGTCTAATTAAGGGAGGATTTGACGTATGAGGAGCAACCGGTGGAGATCTTAGATTCAAAGGAAAAGGTTTTAGAAACAATGTTGTGAAGCTAGTTAAAGTCTTATGGAAGAACCATTCAACTGAGGAGGCAACATAGGAGCCTATGGAAGCAATGAAGGAGAAGTACCCATACCTCTTTGTGGACTCGAGTAAGAATTTTGAGGACGAAATTCTTTTAAGGGGGAAGAACTGTTGGACCCTGAAATTTTTCTTTCAAAATTTATCGATTTATGTGTTTGATATTTTTTATTAGTCCATTAAATTAGCAAGTATGAATAGATATTAGAAATTTGAATGAAGTACTAGAATTAAGTTAGCTTAAGTAGTTAGTGGACTTATGTTAAAATAAAGAAGGGTCAATATAGAAAGCCTAGTTTAATAAGGGTAAAAATAAGAAGAAAGACAAAACAAAAGGGGCTGGAATTAGAAGAATAAGAAAGAAGAAAAGAAGAAATCGTAAAAAGAAAAGAAGAGAGGAGAAAAATGTAGAGAAGAAAGAAAGAAGAGTAGAGAGTAGTGAGAGAAGTTGGGGAAGAAGAAGAAAATGTGGAAAGAGAAAGAATCAAGTTTGTCTAAGGTAAGTTTATTTTTCTTTCTTGCGTAGGTAAAGAATGGGCTGTGTTAGAAAAAGATGATTTAACGGAACCCATTTGATTTTAGGGTTTCTAAACTAGGATTTGGGTTTTCTAACCTAAATGAACTATGGGTAGGTTAGGTTTGAGCTTAATTTGTATTTATTGCATTTTTTATTATTAAAGTTTATGAATTTTATTAGAATATTGTTTTGAATGAAACCTTGGTTATTTTAGGAAACCAAGAGAATCCTACCCAAGAGCAAGAGGGAAGATAACCTTGAGTTAGATTTTTATAAGCTAATTAAGTGGGTAATTTATTTATAGCTATTATGTGATTATGCAAATTCTTGTTTATGTGTATGAATGTTGATTGCTTGAAATTGAATTATTGTTATTTGATGGGTAATGCAAGATGTTTTGTGATTATGTTATGCCGTGAAAGAGGTTATAAAGAAGTTATAACATTTTGAATTAAATGAAAAGAAGGAAAAAGAATGAAAGTATGAGCATATGATAAAATGAATATGTGCTTTTGTTTGGGCGAGAGAGAAGCCATTTCATTCATCACATGCACGTAGACAGGAGCCTTCTCCCGGCTGCCTACTTGTGGCATATGAGCTCCGAAAATGGACTCATTTTGTTTATGGTGTAAACTTCGATTTCTCCATTTTGCACCCATAGGACCCCTTGCGCCATTTGGTTGCGCATTGCATCTTTGAATTGTTAGGTATGATACATTTGAATGATTTTCTTAATGGATAAAATATATGTTATGTGTTATGAATTAACTACTTAATTATGAGCTTTTGAGCTAAATTGGTGAATGATTGAATTGCTAGATATATAAATACATATGCTTGAGTTAGTGGTAATTATCGATGGCTATAAATATATTAACCACTGAGTGTCATAGCTCGACCCAATATTTTCCACTCCTTAGGTGCAAAACAAGAGGGTTAGCAATCCTTGCAAGGCATCAGAAACTCCAAGATAGTTAGACAATTTTGTAACTAAGTTAGTTCGATCATTTTTGGTTAGCTTTATAAGCATATCAAACATTGAGCATCCAATGTAATTTGTAATTTGTAATTTGTAATTTTTATTTTATGTTAAGTCTTTGATGTAATGTTGATATGTACTTAAAGTTATGTATGAACTTCATTTTGATTTAGAAATGAATAGAGAATTGAAGAAGTTTTTGATGGGTATGTGCTTATTTATCTTGTAGCTATACATTTTATATTTCAAGTCTTTCATGGGCATAGAAATTATGTTTTGACTTCAGGGAAAAAACTAGATTAATCTAGGTAAAATTAGACAAAGTTGTCTTCTTAGAAGTTGTAGATTATCTTTCTAGATTTTCAACGCTATATAGTATGAAATATTTGAACATTAGAGTTAAGAGATATGATTATTAGAAGTTTTTAATGCTGCATAGGTTAGACTTTTGGGATAGCTGCATTGATTTGAAATGTTAACCTTTATAGAGGCAAAATTTGTTTTTGAGGTCTTCATGAAAGTTGTAGGTCCAAAAGTCTTCTTCAAAATGGTCTTTAAATGACCTTAATTTGATCTTTTGAGTAAAAGTTATGTCCATTTTACCAATACAGGTTGGAAGAAGGAAAGCAAGGAGGGAGAAGTCGCGATCGCCACTCTACGGACCTTACGCGAAACTGCGCGATCGCGACTTTCGCGGCCACGCGCACCTGCGGACTCCCTCCCCCAAACCTAAACATATTCCACTCTTTTGGTCATAACTTTGTCGTCCGACCTCCAAATAACCTTATTTTTAAAGTAATAGATTCCTAACACATTTCTCTATCTTTCCATAAGAAATTTATAGCTTTTGGTATTGGTTAGTAAAAGATTGATTGAATCAAATTAAAGGTATCAATTGGAAGAGTATGAATTGGATATTTTACTAAACTTACTTCAGTATTTTAAGGATATCTAGATCTGTAGAGCTCCAAATGAGATAATTCTTGTTTCTAAATAAAGAAAAGACAGAGGGATACAAATTAACTGAAGAAATTGAATTTCAATTCAGTCTCTAAGACTTTCAATTGCTGGAGGAAAGTTGAGTATAGTGTACTATTTTAGTTTAATAACAGTCCAAAAGTTTTTGGGCCATAACTTTTATATTTTTGAACTAAATTAAATGATTTTGATGTCATTAGAAACTTAAGACAATGGTGAACAAATGTTATGTAGAAGTCAAACTAAAATTTCATTTGGAAGTATCCTAAAATCTATTGTGAAATATAAGAATGAGTTTGCTCACATCTTTTGACTCCGAATGTTAGGCTCCGAAAGCGAGATCCAACAAGGAAGGTAAAGAAATTCCAATTTCAAATGTTAGAGGAACTAAGGTTAGATGCTTACAAAAATTCAAGAATTTACAAAAAGAAAACCAAATTATTCCATGATGATATGATCTTAAGGAAGCAATTTAATATGGGAAAGAAAGTATTATTATATGATTCTTAACTAAAGCTTATGCCAAATAAGTTACGTTTTAGATGACTTAGTCCTTTTATTAATGAGCTTCCTTATGATGTAGGGGAAATAAAAAGTTTAGATACTAGAAAGATCTTCAAGGTGAATAGATATAGATTGAAACCATTTTATTAGGGATATGATAGTTTCAAGTTCGATGGATATGGATTTAAAACTTCCCCAATGCCTAGAAGATTGAGAAAACAAAGCCTCGTCGAGCTTAACAATGTTAAACAATTGCGATCTTTGAGAGGCAACCCAAACATGATGATTTTTTAGCGTCGTTTCATTTATTTATAGGTTTATCTATTTGTTTTTGTGTAGTTTTTATTAGTGTAAGGAAAAAATAGGTCCTAGATTTTAGAATACCAAAATTCATAAGGCGAGATCTTACTTTATGTACTTAAGATTTCAAGGTAAAAGACTTAAAATTTTGGACTGCTAAAATTTGTAAAGTGTGATCACACCTTATGTAACTCAAGTTAAAGTAGCATTCACCTAAAATTTCAGACTGATCAAATTCATAAGGCGTGTGATTTAACTTTTTAAACTAGAATCCTTAAATTCTAGAATACTAACATTCATAAGGCGAGATCATGCCTTGTAGATGCTAGTAATATGTTTTGTTTTAAAGAATTTGTCATTTTCTAAAATTGGTAAAAATAAAAAGTGATATAAATAAACATAAAAACTAAATAAATGATGATATAATAAATTAAATTTGAAAAAACAAAATAAGAAAACAAAGCCCTAACTTTGTTTTATTTTTCATGTTGTCTCCTCGACTCCAATAGCAAACGTCCTACCTATCTCCTAGCAAGTAGCATCATTTAGCTCTACCACACATGCACTAAGCTTCACTAGCTCATAGGGATCACGATGAGTCGGGTCGGGCTTGGGCCTGCAGGGGCTTAAAGCAGCTGGCCAAAGACCGAACCCAATTGGTCCAAAGGTGGACCAAGCCCAAGCCCAAGCCTGACTCTGAGACCGAGCTCGACCTAATTAGACCTGACCAATTTTTTTAATTGAAAGTTCAAAACGACTTTGTTTTGCTTCTGAGGGTGGACCCCGACTTGAGGCTCTATCAACCCAAAAAATAGACCCAAAGTCCTGCTCAAGATTTGGGTCAATTAGGGCCTGATCCGTTAACTTCGAGTTGGGCCCAAATCCAATTGTCACCCTTACCAGCCCACGCAGTCCCAGCATCCATACCAACAGTCCACAACGCCCCCAGCTGCACCAGGTTTTGTGCACACGAGGAACCCATATGTCGCCAAACAATGTCACACGTACATCCCAGTCTATTGTCGCACCTATCTACACACATGTCCCAGTTCTAAGGACCCACGCGCACCAAGCTCCAGCAGTCCATAGTCGCACCAGTGAGCGCGATCAGCAATACCAACGCTATTGAGCGCGACCAATAAGTAACCTTCAGCAGTCAAGCTTCAGCAATCCAGTAAATTCTTTCAGACTAACATACAAGGGTCCCGCCACCGTCTCTCTAGCAATCCATAACCACGCAAAGTAACACTTCCAGCTCCGCAGCAGAAATGTCCCAACAATGCATGTCCATTAAGTAGTCTATACGATCTTTGTAAAGTGTTTTGAATTATCAATTTTTCATTCTCTTTTTTTATTGGATTTTTGTACTTTTAATTTATGTATTATCTTGATTAATATTAGTTTTTCATTTTAGTTGTTAATTATTTAGTTAGATTGTGTCTAGGATTAGTTTTTATTATTCGTGGTTGCCAAATTATGAGACACACAAAAGATAACAATAGGACAACAACAAATGTAAAGTCCAAGGAAAATCCTAATGACCACAAGTACTCATCAAAAATGTTCTCGAATAGTTAAAGATATGACTATCTTGTCACCAACTAAGTCAAACTTTCATGGATGCCTCACATTCAGTTTTAAAGAAAGGAAATAAAGGCATGTCACTCTCAAAACCCGATAAATTAATCATGATAAGTATATGCATTATCATTCATTAGAAAAATTACATATCAAAAAAATTTGATGACTTGATTGCTAATATAAGTTGGAAACATTATGTGCTAATTCATTGTTAACTATTTACTGAATTAACTAGGGAGCCTTATATTACCTTTAAATTTCATAAACTGGATAATCTCACTTTACGTAGTCCTAATGTGGTGTAGGTAAAGAATTTAAACAGAGTATCACTTAAATCAATTTGACCTTAAGGTTCATAATTGAGGAATATACCAATTTGACCCAATACAAGGAATCTACTATGGACTAAGAAGATTTTGATTCTTTTAAAGAGTGGAAATCAATATCTTCTAATCTGCTTGTCTACCATCCAAGTCAATCTAAAGGAAGTTATCTTACGCAGTTTTTAATGAGCTTGAATGGATTTATATGTAGGTTTTCTTAGCTTTCAGTTATTCAAGAAGGAAAGCCACAGCTAATACTTGTACTAAAGTTGAGTTATTATTTATTTGGTGCATAGTATATAAAGTGCATGTTAATTTAGGTGCTCAACTCAGTATGCAATTTAGCATTTTTATCTCTTCTAACAAGAACTTGTGTTTTAGTTCTTTTATTACTCACTTGGCTATTAATCTTAATATGTTTGATATGGCTAACATTGATATACATGTAGCCTATGAGATGGAATCTTTAGACAGTTCTTGTTTGAGTTGATCAACCAACAAAAGAGAACATTTTGTTTTGTCTCGGGGGG
>JANSVA010007994.1:7114-37013 GCA_025504915.1 Erythroxylum reticulatum | reverse complement strand
TATTATTATTATTATTATTATTATACGAAATTAATTTCCTATTGTTATTGTTATTATTATTGTTTGTTAACTTTTTTTATTAATATAAATCATTCGTTTTAAAATAATTAATGAATTACATCTTTCTAATTATATTATATTGTGGGGGCATTTTCGTCATTGACATTGTTGTTCCAAACATATTTCTGTCCTCGAGACGGAGACATTTTTTTCTGTTATGTCCACCACAACTAAACACCTTATTGTCCCCAATTTTTGTTCTGTTTCGTCTCCTCCTTTCCGTCTCTGCCCCCTGGAGACAACAATCAAACACATCGTAATTGTTGGAAGAAACATATAAAAATGACAATCGGGCATGAGTTGATTGAGGCCCAGGCCGACCTTATTACTAGTTACTATTGTGAGTCAGGAATATCTTATTGTTGGAAGAAACATATAAGGATGACAACCGGCCTGACTTGGCCAAGTCTCGAGTCGGGCTAACCTAATTGTTGAAAGAAACATATAAGAATGACAACTAGATTTAGGTTGAATAAGCCTTAGGCCAGGCCTAAGGCTGACCTTAGGCTTAGGCTACTTGAGGTTAGCCAGGCTTGATGTTCGACCTTTCAAAATAATGTTGTTTTGCTTATAAGGATCGAACCTTAGGCTTGGCTAATCCTAAGTAGCCGAGCCTAATGATGTCATTTTGTAATTTTAATTTATTAAAAAATGTGGGTAGGATCAAATAGGGATGAGATTGGGTTAGTCTACCTCTCGTCCAGTCTACCATTGATTAAGTCCAGGACCTGCTTGGCCAAGTCAACCTATTTCAGTACCTCCTAATCGATACTTATACTGACCCCAAACCTCTTCTTTTTGAGCCTATGATATTGCTCCTTGTGGGCTCTAGCATTAACATGCAATAAGTCGTGTCACTCTGGTAGGTATACTGTAGCTTTTAACACTTGTGGTTGGTGAGCTTCTCTTGAGTCTTTAGATGACCTTTCTTCTCTTTGCGATGTCTCAGATACCTCCTTTGCTCTACGTTGTCCTGTCATTACACCTAAAACTAAATTAAGTATTAGACTAAAACTAAATTAAGTATTAAAAAATAATAAATAAAAATACACACAAAAACTTTTTCCTATATTTGGTTTGTATGCTCACTAAATTATGAAATTGTGAAAACACAAAATTAAAAATTAAAAATAAAATTCAATATAACTAAAACAAATATAATGAAAATTAAATTAAATTAAATAATTAGAAAATTAAACAATTGAAAAATTGAAAGCAAAATTAAAACATGCAATTTACAAATACAATCAATTGAAAATGCAATTACTAAAGCAAATCTTAAAATTAGAAATTCATTCATATAATTTAAAATTTAAACCTATACTAAATAAAATTAACACCTAATTCATGCAAAATACAAAATTAAATTAAAATTAAATTGGAAAACAACATCTATAACTAGAAAACAACAAATTAATCCTAATTTAACAAAAACAACACAATTCAACATATCGTGAGCAAAATTACATATCTCAAATTAAATCTCATCCAATTCTCATGCAACTCATCGAATTAATCTAACAATTCATATGGGCAAGGATGAAATTGAACCTCTAATTAAATCAAAGCACAAAATAGGTTAAATCACACTATTATATAACCATAACATCACCTTAATGTTTTGGGGATGAAAATCCCTAAAAATTGAAAAAATAACAAAAATTTCAGGTAAAAATAAAGTAAAGTATATGGAATAACTTTCTTGGGTGTTGAAAATCAAGAAAAAACATTAGGCTAGGGTGGATGAGAGGCGCGATAGTGGCCAGCAGAGAGGAGAGAAAAATGAGAGAATAAAGGGAGATAAGGATTTTAAAAAGATAACGTGGCTTACATAATTGGTTACACAGTCGTGTAAGTCACAGTTGTGTGATATTTGAAAGGACATGGGTATGTGAACTTTACAGACTTACATGGTTAGTTACACAGTCATGTAACTGACTTTGTAAGCTTTACATGGGCGTGTGCTTAAACCTTGTAGGTCTTTGTGAACTTATTTACATGTTGAAATGAAATTTGTATATACACGGGCACATATACGAATATGTATATGACCATGTATACCACAAAAATTCTTTAAAACCTTGCAAAATGTTCACTCAAAGTCATAAAATTCAACACATATACCATAACACAAAAAATTTGCATGATTAAATGAGGAGGCTCTATATCCTAACATAAAACACACAAAAACCAACAAAATTCTATGCTGGCATTAAAATGAAAACAAAATGAAATGAAAATGACATCTATCTTAATTCTTGGGTTTCCTAAGAAGTAGCACTTGTTTAATGTCTTTAGCTCAACTCACCCTTCATGTTTAAGGTGACTTATAAAGATTAAAATTTTGTTGTCTTAAAGTAGGTTCCATGCCTCTTAAGTAAATTACACGTTTTTTCCTATTGTTGCGTTTTTTATTTTGTTTACTATCTTGAATTTACAAAAGCTTTGGTGGACCTTTAAAAGAAGAGTCTTACAAAATACCCAAAAGTGAATTGTTACATAATCCCCTAGATTCATCAATATCAATTAGTTCAAGAGAGTGATTTACGATATCGGACATTTTAAATATAACCTCTTCATCCCCCACCTTTAGTATTAACTTGTTGGTGGATGTTAAACCACCTAAAAATAATTAACTTACTTAGAATATTAATGTAGCAAAATGGAGTAGGGTCGTCTCCTTTAATGGTGGTTTATCTCTTTTAAACAAATAAGTAAAAAAGGATTTAAAAATTATGTTAAAATGTAATATTAAAAATGACAAAAAAGAAGTGACTTGAAATTAAATAAAACAAACTTCTAACTAAAGGAATTTATTTTCACTTTGATCCATGCAATTGATCATAATTCAAAAGTAATTCAACACATTTACGAGTAAATTGGTTTTAGTTATTAAGAATAAATCTATAATAACCAATCTTTCCTTACCTTGTATAGTAATCATGAATAGATTGAATAATTACTCCCTAATCAAAAGACAAACCCAAAGGCAGCTCGTAGGATTTAGCATTTTGACAGCCTTAAGATTTAGAAAGACCAAAATTTAACCATCAAACTCAACATACTGTTTATTGTAATCAGAACAATTAATTCCACGACATAGATTAAATTTCTTGATGAGGAAACAAAATTATGTCGATTGCCACTTATTAAAACCAACAAACAAATACGTATCTGCCGTTTTAATTAGTAGAAGATTATTTCAGGATTATTAAATATAGGCATCTATTCAATAAAACCTATAACCGTAATAAAATCAATGAATTTAGGAAATAATTAAATACCCATGGATGATTGAATTCAATAAACCTATTCAATCTTACAATTAATTTAGATTCAGGACTTCAATATAATCCTCTAACTAGAATTAATAAATTACTTACAAGCCATAGAGAAGAAATAACACATGAAAATTATTGAAAAGTAAATTATCCTTACTGAAGAAGTTGAAAGAAGGAACAATGTTGGAGAGCTTCCAAGTGAAAAACTCTCCAAAACACTACGCCTAAGTACTATCTTTTAAAAAATGTCTTTTTAGTCTTTTAAAACATCTTGAGTCTTAAAACGGCTAAAGTCCTTGAACATCTCTAACCCACTACTTTTGGACTGTTCTTCTTTTTCTCTGTTGTGCTCCTCTTTGCGATGTCATTTCATTTTCTCAGCTGCTATGCTTTTTTTATTTTCTTTGGTGTACTTTCGTTTTGTCTTTGCTCTTTTCTCCTATGTGCTATCATTTTATCTCTGCCTTGTCTGATTTTCTTCTTGCATTATACATTGCAAGATTTCAATTTATTCGTGTGCCCACATGCTCTAAATCGCTCATGGCTGCCTTGTTATTGTGGCTTCTTAAACTCCTTGTGTCATTCTTCTCCAATTTAGCCAATTTTAGCTTCTTTTATACAAAATAACTCCACATAACCTCCAAAAACAATGTAAAAATACCACAATCAGAACAATATCTATCCAATATGCTCTAAAAATACCCTAAAATGATATGTCACTTAATAGCCTATCAAACTCCCCCACACCTAAACAATGTTTGTCCCTCAACATTCAAAAGACTTGAAAACAAAACAAAACAAATTTATTTACAACTCTTTTGAAAAATTTAGCCAAGATGCATTATCTTACCGAACCAAGATCACAATCAAGTCATAAGCATTTCATAGGATTCAACTCTAGAACAACTATCACAATTCCCAATTGACCTTTCCAAATTCAAAATGCACGAGATTGACCTCACATGAAGATTCATTCAATGCACTCAAGAAGTGTTTATAGGGCATTTGACTTATATTCTCCATAATAGAATGACAGCATTATATGCTTGCAAATATATCATATCACAACCACTTATTATGAATTCCATGCAAAAACCAAAAATGTCTTTTATTTGGTTGTAATGGGGCTAAGGATAAGGGTTGGATGAAAAGATTATTTAGGCTATAGTTATCAAAAGTAATGTAGACTACATAGCCCAACTTCCACATTCAAACTAAAAAAAGTTCCCAATAATGGCAACAATTGATGTTCAATTATCATAAATCAAGGAACAGTTTCATAAAAAATAACCATATGAATACTTTATAACCCAACTAATAGATTAACTTATGACTGCACAATGAATAATCAAGAATTTGAAGCACCTTGGTTAAGCATACTTTTATTTCCCTTTTAAACTTGTGCCACTCTTTTTTTTTCATATTTATCTTTTTTTTTAATTTTTGGGGGAATTTCATAATCTTTCCTCATCACATTTAAGAACATCATAAGATAAGATATCATTTTGACCATGTTTGTTACCATTAAATGTCCACGTCAAACCACAACTAATAACTTTAAGCAACTAGTCATCCATTCCTTTAATAATAGGTTGAACACGAAAGTCAAAACACAAGGCTTGGGCTAATTTTGTGGTTTTTATTTCAAAGAAAAAGGTTACAGCTTCAATTGGGTTAACTAGGGGAATTAACACATAGGGTAAGTTCTAGAAAACCAAAAAGAGTTAATCCTAAATGCTTTTATCACTTTAATGCACCAAATTTACTAGTGATCTTAACATGCTTAATAGAGCAAGTTCTAGAATGATCAAACCACATGTGACAACACTCAACAAGAAAACAAATTGAGCATAAAGAACATAATTTCTCTTTAAAGGCACAAGCCTTATTTAAGTAGGCTTTTGGCAAATCTTGCACACTTTTCATTCAAATCAACTATTACGGAAAAAAAAGTCATTCTATCACCAAATCACTATTTATGCTTGCAATCCATCATGTTTTCCCGGTTCAATTATATATATATATTCAACAAATTCAAGAAATCCATCCCCCATACCTAAAATCTACATTGTCCTCAGTGTAGAAAAACACAAAGCACAGAAACACAAAAAGGAAAGAAAATTTAACAAGAACAAAACGTAAGTCACAATGAACACCAAATATTAACAAAGGGGAGGGAGAACAGAAAACAAAAAATAAACAAAGAAAAGAAACTTCCTAGGGCAAGCTATGGTGGAGGAGTTGAGTGTGGCGTGGTTGTTGTGGGCGTTGGAGTTCCATTAAGTGCGTGTGTCTGGTTGTTTCTACATGACAGTTAAATTTGTAGTAGAGCTTTGGAGGCTGGTGTTGTGTGAGATGGAGAGTTGTTGTTTGCTGTGGTATGCTGCTATGGGGTATGGTTTTGGTGCGCTTTTAGCTAGGTATGGCTTGCGTTGTTTCTGTCAGGTAGTTATGTTAATCTAAAAACTGGGTAAGGCTGACACCTTTAGTAGGCGATGAAGGTTGCGTGGTTTGGCTGGTGAAGAAAGTTGTGGTGTAGCTATGCTGGTGGAGGAATGTTGTCATTGGTATGGCTGGTGGAATCTACTGCGTGCGTCTAGAGGTAGGCGACTGCTTGTTGAGTTCTTTGTTTTGGTTTGCTTATAAAGAAACATGCAAATGTTAGGTTTCTTTCTTTTTTTATAATTAATTAATAAAATAGTGAAAATAAATTGAATAATTAAAAATAATATTTAAGTAAATAACAAACTTAATAATTAATTGAGAAAAATTTTTAATTTTTTAATTTTTTAAATGTTAATTTATAAGAGAACTTTAGGGTTTTAATCCAAAACACTAAATTACCAAAACATTAAATTACATAAGGTGAGATCTCGCCTTATGAGATTTAGTATTTTGGAATTCCAAAACTTTTTTTCAACAACAAAATATTAACAAAATAAGAATTCAAAAAAATCAAACAAAAATCATTGAGTTGTCTGCCAATCAGTGCCTTTCATTATTGTCTTTGGCTAGACACAGCTTTCGTACTTCAGATTGATTCATAAATGGGTTGAACAAAATGAATCCCCTCTACAAAAGAGACATCTAAATTGTCAATGAAAGGTTGAAGTCTGACCATTTACCTTAAATATTTTGTTAGTGTCTAAAACTTTCAATCTCAATAATAACATGAGGAGAAATATTTTTGATAAGATATGGTCCAGTCCACTTAGACTTCAACTTACCAGCAATGAGTTTCAATCATGAATTATAGAGTAAGACTTTTTGGCCTATCAGAAATTGTTTCCAATGTAAGAATTTATCGTGTAGGTATTTGGTCATCTCTTTGTACATTCGAGAATTGTCATATTCCTCCAATCGTATTTCTTCCAACTCTTGGAGTTGTAATTTTTACTCCTCTCCCACTGTTTGAGCCTCGAAGTTGCATTGCTTAATTGCCCAAAAAGCATGATTTTCAATTTCAACAGGAAATGACACATGATACATCTTACCAAAAACTAACCGATCGGTGACATTCCAAAAGGTGTTTTGTAAGTAATGTGATAGGCCCCCAATGCATCGTCTAAATGAGAGCTTCAATCTTTGCAGTTAGGATTGACTATTTTCTCCAATATACTCTTTATTTCTCAATTAGAGATTTCAGCTTTCCCATTTTTTTGTGGGTGATAGGTGGTTGCTACACAGTGATGGACTCCATACTTGCACATCAAAGCTTCCACTATGCGATTGCAAAAATGCATATCCTAATCACTGATGATTACTCTAGGTTCCTCAAATTTACTAAAGATGTGAGATTTAAGAAATCCTACAATAGCTTTAGAATCATTAGTGTAGGTAGCTTTGGCTTTTACCACTTCGAGACATTATCAACAATAAGAAAAATGTACAAAAAACCAAAAGAGATAGGAAAGGCCCTATAAAATCCATGCCCTACATGTTAAATACTTCACAGACTAAAATAGGGGTTTGAGGCATTTCATCCCTTATAGATATATTTCCAACTCTTTGTCATTTTTCATAACCTTTGCAAAAACAAGTAGGCATCCTTAAAGAGTCTTTCAATAAAATCCACTATCCAGAATTTTTCTAATTGTTCTTTTTGGACCAAAATGACCATCATATGTATAATTATAAAAAAAAACTAAGAATGACATGAATTTCATCGTCAGGCACACACACAGGAATAATTTGATCCAAACCTATTTTCCACAAGTGTGGTTCATCCCATATATAATATTTAGAGTCACTTTTGATCTTATTTTTTTGAAAATTATTCAAATCATATGAAAGCGCACCAGTGACTAGGAAATTCAATATATCAGGAGACCTTGGTTCCTTACCTTCTTTACCTTAAACAAACCACAATTGCTCATCTGGGAAGGACTCTAAAATTGGCAAGGGCTCTTCTTCACGCACTTGTTTGCTTAGACAATTAACCACAAAGTTGTTAACTCCCTTACAATCTTTGATTTCCCAATCAAATTCTTACAGCAGAATTTGATTAGGACATCATTTCTAGACACAGCAAGCATATAAATCATAAAAGAAACTACATATCTATTGATTCAAACTGGTACAACCCGTATAATTCCCTCTGCCACTAAAAACTTGCCATTCCCTACCATCACCTCAACCCCTCGAGCTGATTCGATTGGAAATCAGAGATGCCAAGACACTATTGGTTGTATAAAACTATCATAACTCCCTCCATCTAGCAGAACTTGAACCTTAGTTCCATTAATAGCTCCTAAAAATCAAATGGTGGCTCCTCCAGGCGTGTCATTCATCCCATATAAGGATAAATGATGATGAGGTAACTCGTTGTTACTCTCGTGTGTGACCGCTTCTTTAGTCACAATATCTACCATTTGCATATAAGGTGGTTCTTCCATATCAATAAAAAATAACATTAATTGCGTATTTAGACACCTGTGCCTTGTATGATACTTCTTATCACATTTAAAGCATAATCCTTTGTCTCTTCTGAGTTACATTTTGGTTGGTGTGATACAACGGGTGGGGACAGGATTAATGATGGTGGAGTGGGTCTGCGGTGTCAGAGATGGTAGCAAGGGCTCGTAGAAACAATAGGTGGGGCCAATCGAATTGGTAAAGTGGAATTAGCCATGTTAATACTTGACTTAGCTATTTGGTTGAAAGTTTTGAGCTTAAATGAGCCCAATAAATTACCAAAACTTCCTTTTTCATCATATACCAATAGCTTTGATCAAAGATTGAGGCTCCTATGCATTACAATAAAACAATCTCATTAAGATCATCTGATTGATTGCCTAATATCATGAATCGGGTATAATATTCATTAATTGACCCAGTCTGTATCAACTTAAAAAGTTGAGCACTAGATGACTTAAAACATGATGGGCCAAAATGCTCTTCTATGGCTTAAGTTAGTGAAGCCCAAGTGTAAATTAGGTTGGTATTTTGCAACATTTGGTACCAAGGAACCATTGTCCTCTCAAAGTGCACAACGACAACTGTGAGTCTTTGACTATTAGGAGTATCATAAAAGGCAAAGAATTTTCAGCTCTGAAGATCCACGTGAAAGGATTCGTCCTGTTGAACTTCGAAAAGTCTATCTTAACTTGCCGAACTTGTAATGTATTAAAATATCCATCAGTTTGAAACAAGCCTAAATTTGTTGATAACCCTCCTGTAATGAGACTTTATTCTTGACGATCAATGGACTTTCTAAGACTCTCTATATACCGATTCATAGATTCCAATGTAACCTCAATCCTTCCCAAACAATTTTGGATAGAGGCATCTCGCTAGTTCATATTAGAGATATCATTTGATACACACTTAATCTCGACAAACATCTCTTTCATCCTCATGTTCTCAACCATTATCAACGAAAACACTAATGTGATATCTATTGGAATATCACCTGCAGATAAACAACTCAAGAACATTACACAGAATAGTAGAATATACTGCCTTGTTATAAATTTAAAATACTATGAATGTCTACAAAATTACAGATTAATGAAGAAGTTAATTAAGTTCCAGAATAACCCAGCAATAAGGAAGAAAATTAGAATAACAAAACACAACAAAGGAGGGGAGGAACAATTAGAACCAAAAGAGAGGAAAACATATCAAAATCTTCACACCCATTTGGTTTTATTATCCATTTATATATATGATCTACATGGGCCTACTCACTCCTTAAGACGCCAGGTTACTTTTCTTACGTGAATGCTACACCTCACTACTTCGCATTGTGATTCACTGCTTTTAGGATCATGCTGCCCATTGTCCTAATTGTCAATATTCAGTACCACCTGTGATATTTTATTCCCACGAATTTCTTTTAACATAACATAAGTTAGGCGGGAAAGAGGTGGTAAGAAACAACTTTTCTAGTCTTTTTCTGCCATTTCTTTTCAAATTTGGGTACATGTCGGGAAATCCAAAGCCCCATTATGATCATGCTTAAGCCTAATCGTCTGATTCCGGTTGGATTTTAAGCCACAGTTCGACCCATTAACCCACTTGACAACCATAAATCAGATTAAATTTCTTATCACAACTTTTCACCACCCCTTTTGTCATTTGTGCAAAAACAAAGCTTACCTTTCAAAATTTTGTAGTATGATGCTCAAAACATTTTTATGCTACTATGCGCTAATGGTGCTTTCCACGTGGATCAATTTAGTTTTTAGATTAAAATTCACAATGGATGAGAGGAATCCAACGATAAAAATTTTGCAATTGAATTTTGACATGTCTAAGTCACAGGAGACAAACTAATCTTTTAATATTGAGCGTTAGTTTGTCCAAACTTGCTTGGAATCTTCATTGCTCTTTCCATAGATGCTTTTAGCACACCAAAAGGTACAAAGGCCCAGATTGGTTGATTAATGTTGACTTTGAACCTTAACTATCAGACAATCATTTCTTTTCTTCTACTAGCGATCCAAACTTCCACACTGAAGACATTATATCACTCTTGATTTTTCACCTCTGTAATGAAGAGGACGACTAAAAACTTGCCTATATTTTAAATTACTCTATACGCTTGTTAGGTCTGTATCGGGGAAGAAAAAAGTGAATGTTGATGTTTGATGGGAAAGTTAGAGACTTGGAGAAGCAGCCACTCCTAGCGTCTTAGCTTGTGGATCCTTAAACAAAAATGAAAATTTGAAATTAACCGATGCATGCCAATTTTCCAATATCAAAACATTAACAGTGCAAGTTATGCAGTCTTAGAATCCACATATGGCAGAGAGATGGATTCTATTTCTCTGCCAAAAAGAGAACTTAGATGCTTTCGTGTTCAAATACTCTTGAAATTCTTGTGTTACTTTGCTTTCTTTAGGCTTATGTAGGATTTTATATTTTACCAGATGTTATAACAAATTTAGAAGGTGCTAGAGCCATTTTTCTTCTTGTTAAATTCTACATATTTGGTTTCTTTGACATACGAACTTATAGGTCAACAATTGTTCAGGATTTCGAAACTTCCAGGAACTAACCTTGCTAACACTACCACCAACAATACTTCTATGAAGAAGTTGCAAGGTCGAGAAATGTGGATCTTAAGATCAAGCTCAGGTGGTAATCAGCGAACAAAATTGTTGAGTTTTTTTTTATGTTGTACTGATATCTATTTTAAACAAAGACTGATAAAGACAAATTGATCTTGTAGGAAGTAAAGATTGTAGAAACGTAAAAGACACTGATTTACTTGGTTTGATAGCTTAAATGCTATCTATATCCAAGGATCTCATGATAATGGTTCCACTAGTATCAAGAAACAGAGAAAGTTTACAGAGATTGAGTTTTTTTCTAAAACACTTACGAAGAGTCTATGAACTCTCCCAGTACCCACAAATAAGTACCCTAGTACACTTTCAAACTTTTTTTACTCTATTTTTTACACTTTTATATTTTAATTACAATGTAATGAGGAAAAAGTATTGTGTGTTTGATGCCTTGAAGTCCATCTTATTTATAGGATTTGTTGGAAGTTGCTTTCATTTGAGCTTGCATAAACCAGGTAAGTGTCATGTGCTTTCCACGTGCTTCACTAATGCTTCTTCTGCTATGGTATTGTACTGATACGACTGTGTTTTATGTAGCTCCTGATGTTTTCCTCTTCACGACAGTCTCATATGTATGTGACTTAGACATAAGATAATGCTTCTGTTTCTAAACTTGAAAGCTTCTCCATCCTTTTCTTCTTTGTAAGTTCAGACACTCATCTCACACATCTTCGAATCTTCATCTATTTCTTTTATTTGTTTTATTTGAGTGTAGATTGATGGAGAAATAGTGATTATCATCTTCTCCGATAATCTTCACTCAGTTCATAGATCTATGAGTGATTTTGAAACCAGAAAACCCTAGCTTTACCAAACTTGTAAGATCGAGTGAAATAACCTTTGATTTCATGGGGCTTCATTTATCTGTAAGTAATCCCTACAGAAAGTGAATTTCTTTGGAGTCACTATCTTTATGTCGAAGTTTGACAGATTTTGTTCCCCTGTGATGTTCTCCAAGTTGAAGAAGCCTTGTGTGATTCTGTCTCACACGAAGTGGAGTCGGACATCTATATGCTTGGAGCTCTCATGCAGGACGGGATCTTTACCAAGGTAGAGTGCACTTTGACTGTCAGTGTAAATTGTTGCAGTAGCTAGGTTAGCTCGAGTTTCTTTTAGGATGCTTGATAACTATGATAATTCTTTTACACCTTCTTTGACTGCATAAAACTCTGCTTCTATAGTTAAAAGTGATACAATTAACTGTTGCTATACTTCCAACTGATTATGTTTCCTGCTAGTGTAAAGTAGTATGCAGAAATTGACTATCTTGTGTCTTTGTATGTTGTGTAGCTGCACCTACAAATCCATGTATGCATTTATTGTTGAATTTAGTTAGCTAAGCTTTAGAGAAACACAATCAGTAGTTTAGGGTTCTAGCAAGGTATCTAAAGACATTCTGTAGTCCTTGCCAATGCTCAAAACCAGGGTTAGCCATGAACTGGCTTAGAATGCTAATAGCATAGGCAAGATCAGGTCTGGTACATAGCATTATGTATATAGTGCTACCAACTCCAACATAATAGGGGTAATTTATCATAGCTTTCTTCTCTTCCTCAATTTGGGGCCTCTTACTAGCAACAATCTGAAGATGTGAGCTTATAGGGATAGAGGTAGGCTTTGCTTGTTCCATGTTGAACCGAGCAAGCACCTTTTAAATGTAACTCTGCTGATTCAACCATAGTTTTCCTTCCCTCTTATTCCTTATAATCTGCATCCCTAGAAGCTTCTGTGCTTCTCCCATGTCTTTCATATCAAAATGTTTGCACAAAGCATTCTTCACTTCAATTATTCTACCTAATTCTTTTCCAGCAATAATTAGATCATCTACATAGACTAACATGTAGATAGCCTCTATCTCTCCTAAATCCTTATAAAATAAGCAGTAGTCATAGGCACTTCTAGTGAATTTCATCTCACTTGCTACCTCATGGAACTTCTTGTTCCACTGTCTAGGTGCTTGTTTCATCCCATATAGGGACTTCTAAAGCAAGCAAACATAGTCAGGCTTGTCTTTATCTACAAATCCAACTGGTTGTTTCATGTAGATAGTCTCCTCAAGCTTTCCATATAGGAGGGTTATCTTGACATTCATTTGATGGATTTCCCAGTCATAGACAGTATCTAATACTAGAATGAGTCTAATGGTCTTAAATTTGACTATTGGTGAGAATATTTCCTTGTAGTTAACTCCTTCTCTTTGCCTATACGCCTTAGCTATAAGTCTTGCTTGTATATTTTTGGTTCAGCTTCTGTTATTCCGTCTTTCAGCTTGAATAACCATCTGTTCTCCATTAGTTTGGCTTTAAGAGGTCTAGGCACTAGAGTCTAGGTCACATTCTTCATTAAAGAAGAATATTCTTTCTCAAAAGCCACCTTCCACTGTTTAACATCATTTCTATTCATGACTTCTTCAAAAGTTTCAGGTGCCTTACATTCAATAGATTTGGCCATAAGACATGCAAATTCAACCAAGTTTGAGTTAGTGTATCTCCTATTAGGAATTCTCTATCTTGGTTGCCTATCTCTAGTAAGTTGATGTCTTATAGGTCTTTTTGAGGGTCATCTGTAATTATACGTGGGGCTCTCTCCTTATTCTCACCTTCAATTTCTTCTATCCTTTGTTCATGATGTGTAGGGCCTAACATAGGTTCAACATCATATAATTGAGTGATGCCTTCTTTTGTTTCTAGTAGCACATAGAATGAAACTGAATTGTTTAGTGAACCAAATTGCTCCTGAACTTTCTTTTGGGGGTCTGATTTTGTGGAGTTCCTATTCAGCAGAGGAAACTCATTTTCCTTGAAAATTACATCTCTGCTAATAATAGTTTTAAAACCTCCATTTTGAAGTAATAGGATCTTATAGCCTTTGACTCCTTCTAGGTAACCTAGGAATACCCCTTTACTATTATAAGTTTTAGCTTTCCTTCCTTCTGATGTGCACAAGCAGCACATCCAAAAGTCCTTAGGTGAGTCAAATTTGGTTTCTTTCCATTCCACACTTCCTATGAAGTTTTGTATTCATTTGCAGAAGTAGGGAGCTAATTAACTAGATATGTTGTAGTCTTGATTGTTTCTCCTTATAGAGTTTATGAGCAGCTTGAGGATAGTAGCATACACCTAGTCTTTTCTAGGAGTGTTCTATTGAGTCTCTCAGCTACACTATTATGTTGTGGTGCAGCTCTTATTGTTTTATGCCTTAAAATTCCCTTCTTACTGTAATAGTCATCAAACTACTTATTGTAGTATTCTAGTCCATTATCTGTCCTTAGGCATTTTAACTTCTTTCCAGTTTGATTTTCCATAAGAGTATGCCACATTATGAAGTTTTCCAATGCTTCATCTTTCCTCTTCATAGGATAGACCTAGCACTTCCTAGATTTATCATCTATGATAGACATAAAGTATAGGTTCCCTTCTATAGTGGACACTTGGGCTGGCCCCCAAAGATCACTGTGAATATAATCTATGATCTCTGTGGCTCTCTATCTTCCCTTTTGGAAACTAGATTCGTAGTGCTTTCCTAGCACACAGGATTCATAGAACTCTAATTTCTTTAGATCTTGTTCTAGAATGAGTCCTTGTTTTGAGAGATGGAATAGTCCTACATGGCCCAACCTTGAGTGCCATTACTTAGTTGAGTCAAGATTTCCATTCTCAATAACTTGGTTTACTTCGATAAAACCTATAACATAGTACAACCTATCTCTTTCAACTCCTCTGATGATGACTCTACCATCTTGTAGGATTTCTTTGAGACCATCCTTAGATCTAATCTGAAAGCCTTATTTGTCAAACATGCTTTCAGAAATCAGATTCCTCCTTACTCCAGGCACAAATCTGACATTAGTTAGGATTCTCTTCTTCCCATGAAACATTTTGATGTAGACATTCCCAATCCAATCCCTTCAATCCTTTACTGCTTAGAATCTGCCATCTTTACTTTGGCTATGACTAGTTCAAATGTTGTGAACCATTCTCTATGAGGGGTCACATGCATAGTGTATCTAGAGTCGAAGATCTATTCTTTACTGAGATCTTCACTCTCTTCAGTGACTATCAAAATCTCATCACCACTAGAGTCTTCTGGTTTCTCCACATTCCTAGCATCCCAACTTTATGCAACTTTATCCCTTTTCTTCTTTCTGTAGTCCCTTGCAAAATGTCCCTCCTTATCACAGTAGAAGCACTCTTACCTTTTCCCCTTTTCTTCTTTTCCTCACCTTCTTTGGTGTGCTTATCCTTTCCCCTTCCCTTTTGTCAATTCCCTTTCTTGCTATTCCTTTTCTATGACTTCTTATCATGATTGTTTTCTACAAACATCACTTCTACTTCCTTCTTGAATGCTTCCTTCCTTTTAGAATCACTACAGCTTGATACTCTTTAGAAATCTTTTCATCTGTAGCTTAAATAAGTCTTGCACTAACGTAAAGAAATAGTATAGATTATCATCAAGGGAGATAGACATGTTCATGTTATAGTTAGCAAGATTATGCAGAAGAGTCATCTTGTTAGGAAGATATCTTTTTGCATAAATTTCATCAAGTTTCAGTCACGACTTCTGTGCAGTGTTGCAATTTTATACTTTTCTTATCACAACTGGGAATAAGTGAAGCATTAACTTGCAGTGTGTAAGTCTTTACATCTTGAATCTTTTTATCAGATCAGTTTCTACATCATACTAATCTTCGATAGCTCTATAGCAATCATAAGACTCAAGTAGGGCTTGCATATGAAGTTTCCAGATCGTGAAGTCTTCCTTACCAGTGTAGACATCCATTTCTTTTCCTACCATTTTGAATGTAGTTTAAAGAAACAAAATATGATGTTTACTTATAGAAGTTCTTGATGATCCATGATGATTGGAGTAGCCAAGAAATGCCCAAGAAGTTTCGGATTAGCTCTGATATCACTTATGTTGAGTTCTTTGTGTTGTACTGATATATATTTTAAACAAACACTGATAAAGACAAATTGATCTTGTAGGAAGTAAAGATTGCAAAAAAGTAAAAGACACTGATTTACTTGGTTCGATAGCTTAAATGTTATCTATGTCAAAGGATCTCATGATAGTGGTTCCACTAGTATTAAGAAAAAGAGAAAGTTTACAGAGATTGAGTGTTTTTCTAAAATACTTGCAAAGAGTCTATGAACTCTTCCAGTGCCTACAGATAAATACCTTAGTACACTCTCAAACTTTTTTACTTTATTTCTTACACTCTCAGATTTTGATTACAATGTAATGAGAACAAAGTATTGTGTGTCTGATGCCTTGAAGTATGTCTTATTTATAGGATTTGTTGGCAGTTGCTTTTGGTTGAGCTTGTATAAATCAGGTAAGTGTCATGTCCTTCCACGTGTTTCACTAATGCTTCTTCTTCTCTGGGTATTGTGATGATACAACTATGTTTTATGAAGCTCCTGATGTTTTCCACTTCACGTGAGTCTCACATGTATGTGACTTAAACATAAGATAATGCTTCTGTTTCTAAACTCAAAAGTTTCTCCTTCTTTTTCTTCTTTGTGAGTTTCAGACACTCATCTCACACATCTTCGAATCTTCATCTATTTCTTTTGTTTGTTTTATCTGAGTGTAGATTGATGGAAAAATCGTGATTATCATCACAAAAATAACATTTACTTGTCATGTCATATCTATATTTATGGAATAATGATCTGAAACAGTCTTCTCAACTGAAGTTTCAAATTTACTGTTTCACTTTTTCTGTGTCCTTTATTCCAACATCTCACTTATTTAAAATTTCTCTCTCTCAATTGTTATATGGTTAAATGTTGTTTAGAAGATCAGTCATAACAAAAATGAAACAAAAGATTTAAAGACTTAATTTATATAGTCGAGTATATTTACTATGCCTTGTAATATGCACATTTATTATTTTTGGATAATAAAGACATTTATGGTACGTTTCAATGCTTTTGAATATTAATTCGATGCAATCATTATGTAAAAGTTCCAAGTTCCTGTACAATGATAGACTTTAAAATTATTTCTTGTAAAAATCCATGCTCTATGTGCTTGTTGTACTCCAAGTCAACAATAACTGTTTCTTAGTACGTAAGCTGACAAAAGAGTCATGCAATAGCATTTTCCATAATAAAATAAACCTCTACTTTTATAACGCAACAATGTTCATCAAATGATCCTAACACCTTACATCAATCATATGAGGGAGTAAATAAAATTTCACCCTACTATATTAATTATTAATCCTTATGAACTTTCAAAGGTTTTCATTACATAAAAATATTAATTTAATAAGGAAATATTTTTAACATTTGAAAAATAGTGGATATTTTACATATCTCTTAATCTGGGAACACATTATAAGTGTGAGGCTTTCGTGGACATATTGCATCCTTGCTTTTTGTTTATGGTAAGATGTCACTCTCTTGTAATATAATTAGCTTAGATAAAATCCTTTTAAAAATCTGAAATTCATGCATTAAATTAACAATGTTAGGGTCAACCAATTGGCTTGAATTCCTTACACGTCACGATAAGAAATTGAATTGGTAAAATTTACAGGATTTCAATTTAAAACTTAGAGCAAAAGAAGTTTAACCGTTATAAGCTTCTATCTCTCTCCCTCCATGCTCACACACACTCTCTGTCTCTCTCTCTCACACACACACAAACCAATATACAAACTCCACCAACTGGAGTCATCACGATGATGACGACAACGGCGACGGGGACGGCTATATAGAGTCCTCTACCCCAAGTCATCAACTAAGGGCGTACATGTCATTAAACCCATGACAGGAACCATACGTTTTTGTCTAAACTATGAAAGAGAATGCATAGAAACGAACCTACCCTTTCCAAGAATTATCATTTGAAAGAAAACAAAGAAAGCCCTTCTCTTTTCTTGTTTCCTTGTCCCTAAAAAGGGTTGTTTTTTTCCATATCGGAAGTGTTTGTAATATATATTTAATAGGTTCTGGTCTGCTTTGGCTATGAGGGACATTGTCAAGGCTATCTTAGCAAGGCCGATACTGTTAAGAAGTGAGGAGGTTTAGAGATGAGAGAATTGTTTAAAAGAAGAGATTGTATTTCATTTGAATGAATTTAGTTTAAGTACAAAGAGGTATTCATAGGTACAAAAATGGCTCTTCATATCTAAGTACATGAACCCATTAATGAAACCAAATAAATAAACCATACATGAACTCAAAACTATACATGGACCATTATATAATTACGTAACTAATACATGAACATAATTAAACTCCTAACAATGAACTTAAACATCCATGTATCTAGACTTTAAACATGTATTTATCTATATCAACTTTCAAATTACTCTTCAACACTCTCCCTTAATTTGAAATTTTCTTTTGAACTCCAAGTCTTGTCCTCAAATGTTGAAAAACTTCAAATTTGAGTGATTTCTTAAAAATATCCACAATTTGATTATTAGTCCTCAAATGTTTGAGCTCCACTTTATTCTTTTGCTTGTAGCCTTTAGCAATGAGCCTTGCTTTATATTTCTCTACATCTCTATTGGCATTCTTATTTATCTTATAGACCCATTTGACTCCAATAGCTTCGTGATCTTTAGGAAGAGTTGATAATTCCCAAGTATTGTTTTTCTTTATTGCCTTGATCTCCTCTTCCATGGCTTGTCTCCATCTTTTGTCCTTCATGGCCTCCTTAAAATTTAAAGGTTCACTATCTACAAGAAGACAAAATAAATTACTTCCATCAACATCATTGATTTCTTCTATTTGTTCATAAATATCATAAATACTCCTTATTTTTGGTGCTCCATCACTTGAACTTTCTCTATGCGTGGAAGAAGAATGAGACATATTTGGAGAAGCAGATGGAGTTATCTCTTGAATATTTTTTGTAGTTTCTTGCTCTTCATCTTCAAAATATGGGAAAAAATCATAAGTGCATTCTTCTTGTGTCTCCCAATCCCATGTTGCTTCTTCATCAAATTCAACATCTCTGCTCATAACAATCCTTCCATTGCTTGGACTGTCCAATCGGTAGCCTTTTGAATTTGGATCATAGCCAATGAATACATGCTTAACACTTCGATCATCGAGCTTAGGTCTTTCTTGTTGTAGCATATGAGCATATGACATGCTTCCAAAAACTCTTAGATGAGCAACACTAGGCTTCAATCAATTCCATGATTGTTGCGGAGTTTGATCTTTGACATTTCTCGTTGGAGACTGATTTGACAAATAAACTACACAAGAAATAGCTGCGACCTAAAATTCTTTAGGCATATTTTTGCCTTCAACATACATCAAGCCATGTTAAGAATTGTTCTATTCTTCCTTTCAACAACTCCATTTTGTTGGGGCAATCTTGGGACTGTTAACGGACGGTGGATTCTATATATTTCACAGAAATAAAGAAACTCCTTAGATGTGAACTTGCCTCCTCTATTGGACCTTATGTCTTTAATTGTATAGCCACTTTCACTCTCCACAAGTGCCTTGAACTTCTTAAATGCTTCAAATGCTTATGATTTCTACTTTAAGAAATAAACCCATGTTTTTCTATTATAATCATCAATGAAAAGTAAGAAGTATCTACTTTTACTTATTAATAATGGCTTGATTGGTCCACACATGTCAGTATGAATAATTTAAAGTGGTGTAACTGCTCTTGTCATCGCTTCTTTTGGAAAACACCTTCTTGAATGCTTGCCAAGTAAACATGCTTCATATAAATGATGAGGGTGGTTGACGGAGGGCGTTCCTTTCACTATGTATTTATCTCCTAACTCATTGAGTACGCCAAAATTCAAGTGTCCAAATCTTATATGCCAAAGCTATGCTTCATCTTTCACATCCACCTTTAAACATGTTGCTTCGATTGTCTTAATATTCAACATAAACATTCCATTCTTCGATATAAACACCTTAGCAATCAATGGAGCATGTTGATCTCTAATCCAAAGATAACAATCTTTCATGTGAATTTCATATCCTTTTTCAAGAAGTTACCCCAAACTTAAAATATTACTTTTCAATTTAGGAACATAGTAGACATCATTAATAAGTCTATGGCTTCCATCTCTTGAAGAAATTAGAATGGTACCTTTTCCATAAATTTGAATATTTGACGAATCTCCAAAAGAAATGTTGCCTTCTACCTTTTCATTAAGTTCCACAAATTTGCCTTTATCTCCACACATGTGATTGCTTGCTCCATTATCTAAGAACCATGTACTTTCATCCTTACTTGTATTATCTTTGAGTGCTAGCAATAAAGTGGGCTCTTCGTCTCCTTGCTTGTTATCAACAATATTGACTTTATCCTCAACTTGATTAGGCGCAGCATAACATTCCCAAGAAAAATGTCCAAATTTATGACAATTATAGCATTCAACATTAGACTTCTCATACCTCCTCTCATTTTGTCTAAAATTATAACCTTCTCTTCCTCTTCCTCTTGATTTTCCTTGGACTTTGTATGGTTGATTGTTTCCATCATTGTTGACGTTGTTATAATCTCCTTTACTTCTTCCTCCATAACTTCGTCCTCGACCTTGACCACGACCATGACCATATCCTCGACCACGTCCTTGTCCTCTTCCTCTTTGATTGCTTTCTCCATCGTCATCTTTTAACACAACCTTTGCTTTAAGTGCTTGCTCCAAAGGTTCTTCTTGCCTCTTCTTGATTTTGTCGTCGTGAGCTAGTAAAGAGCTCTCTAGTTGTTTAAGTGTCAAAGAGTCTAGATCTTTAGACTCCTTAATGACGCAAACCACATAATCAAACTTTGAGTTCAAGGAATAAAGAATCTTCTCTACTACTCGAACATCTTCAACTTGATCTCCATATCTCTTCATTTGATTCATAATGGCCTTAACTCATGAACAATAATCCGAGATTGATTCAGATTCCTTCATGTGCAAAGATTCAAAATCACCTTTCAATGATTGAAGTCGAATCTTTTTTACCTTATCAATTCCTTGAAATGAACTTTGCAAAATCTCCCATGCTTCTTTTGAAGTGGTTGAATCAGCCACCTTCTCAAACATTGAATCATTTAGACATTGATAGATGAGAGTGAGGGCTTATTGATCCTTCTTCTTGATCTTTGCCAAAGCATCTTTCTTATTTTGAGACAAATCAACTTCACTTTGAGGTTGCATAAAACCTTTCTTTACAATCTCTCAAACATCTTGTGAACACAGCATGACTTTTAAGCAAAGACGCCATGTTTCATAATTTTCTTTTGTGAGGTGAGAGAATTGAAATGAGTATACTCTACTATTGTTTGTCATTTCTCATAGAACTTGGCTCTGTTACTACTTTTTTAAGAAGTGAGGTGGTTTAGAGAGGAGAGAATTGTTTAGAAGAAGAGAGACTATATTTCACTTAAATGATTTTAGTTCAAATGCAAAGAGGTATTTATAGGTACAAAAATGACTCTTCATATCTAATTACGTGAACCCATTAATGAACCCAAATAAATAAACAATACATGAACTCAAAACTATACATGGACCCATATTTAATTATGTAACTAATACATTAACATAATTAAACTCCTAACAATGAACTTAAACATTCATGTATCTAGAATTTAAACATGCATGTGTCTAAATCAACTTTCAAATTACTCTTCAACAGATAAAATTAGTGGACTATGTGATAAAAGCAGCCAATGAAGCACAATCCTTTAAACAAGATTATGCAAAGCTTAAAATCAAAACTGAAAAGCTTGCAAGACTTTTACATCAGGTTGCTTATGCAAGCAACAATCTTTGTAAACTCCCCATATGTCGTATTATCGATGACAAGGAACAAGTCCTTGATAAAACATTTATACTAGTTTTCAAATGTCGTGTCAGTGGCACCTATTAGATAATAAACTTGTTGGAGTCTTAGTTGGAGTTATTAGTAGAGTCCTAGTTGGAGTTATTAGTTACATTGTTTAAGTTAAATAGTAGTAGTTTAGTTTATCAAGGATTGGTTTTGTAAGCCTATATTGATATGGGCATATTTCATGTTTTATTAAATAACAATTTACTTAATAATATAAAAGTTTGTTTAGCCTTTATTCTTCTGTTTCTTTTGCCTTTTCCATATTTTTTGTTGTCTAACAAAGTGGTATCAGAGCTAGAAATCATTTTTCCACCATCCATCTCTTTAAGAACTAGAGTAAAGGGACGTGTCTTGACCGTTAGGCTACAGATCTCCACAACACAAGATGAATGGAATGTTAACATTTCAATTTTCGAAACTTAACAAGGATAATTATGAAAACTGGTGTATCAGAATAAAAGCATTGCTAGGATCACAAGATGTGTGAGATATTGTAGAAAAAGGCTACAATTATCCGAAACTTGAAGAAGCATTAACAATAGCAGAAAAGAAAGCACTACAAAAGGCTAGAAAGAAGGATCAGCAAGCACTCACTCTTATTCATATTTGTTTAGATAAAAATATGTTCGAAAAAATGTTTACTGCAACTACGGAAAGAAGCATGGGAGATTTTACAGAATTGTTTTAAAGGAAAAGACAAAATAATTAAAGTATACCTACAGACTTTGAGATGCGACTAAGAAAATCTCAAGATGAAGGATTATGAATCTATAGAAGAGGATTTTGGCAGAGTCTTGACTATTATGAATCAATTAAAGAGATATGGAGAGCCGATGGAAGAAGTTCGAGTGATTAAAAAATTCTTCAGTCACTAATTTTAAATTTGATTACATTGTGACTGCCATTAAAGAACCAAAGGATTTGGATTCGATGTCGATAAATCACCTTTTAGGTTCGTTACAAGCCCATGAAGAGAGATTGAAGAAAAGAGAAGAACCAGATGCACAAGAGTTGCAGATGAAGTTGAATTTAAATAGAGGACGAGGAGGCAGAGGTCGTGGTCGAGGCTGGAATCATGAAAATCGTGGAAGAGACAAAGGAGGCAAAAATAATTCGAATGACAATGAATAGATAGATTTTCAGCAATAATGTCCAAGAAGACGTGGTTGAGGTGGATCGTTTCAATGAGGTCAAAATCAAAGATCCAATATATAATGTTACAATTGCAAAAGATTTGGTCACTATGCAGCAGAATGTAGATGGAATTCAAATGAAGAATAAAATGCAAATTGTGTTGAGGTTGAAAAAGATGATGATAAAGCATCTGCCTTGTTATTAACATGCAATGGTGACAAAGAAAGGAGTGAGGAGTCTCGGTATCTTAACTCAGAAGCTAGCAATCATATGAACGGTAATAAAGATTTATTTTGTAGTCTTAATGAATCTATTCAAGGCAATATTTCTTTTAGTGATAAAACTAAAGTTCCAATCAAAGGTAAAGGAGAAATTTTAATTAAATTGAAGAATGAAGATCATCAGTTTATATCTCATGTTTATTATGTTCCTGCTTTGAAAACAAATATATTGAGTATTGGATAACTTTTGGAGAAAGGCTATGAAATACAGATGAGAAAGAGTGGGTGAAATGGAAAAGGGAGATTGATTGCAAAAGTGCCAATCTCAAAAAACAAGATGTTCATACTGAAGATCAATAAAGATAGTCTCATATGTTTAAAAGCTACTACAAATGATTCATCATGGTTGTGGCATCTTAAGTTAGCCACTTGAATTTCAGTTGATTGGAGCTATTACATAAGAAAAGGATGATATATGGCTTGCCTTTTATAAGTCATCCTGATCAATTTTGTGAAGGTTGTACGTATGGTAAGCAATCTAGGAGGAGCTTTCCAAAGGAGTCTATATCTCAAGCTACACAATCGAATTGGTGTACGCCGATATATGTGGTCCTATTGCACCAAGTTCATATGGAAATAATAAGTACTTTCTATTGTTTATTGATGATTATACTCGCAAGACTTGGGTTTATTTTTTGAAGGAAAAATCTGAAGCATTTAAAGTGTTTAAGAAATTCAAAGCTCGAGTTGAGAATGAAAGTAGTTATCTAACTAAAGCAATTCAGACTAATCGAGGAGGTCAATTCATGTCAAATAAATTTAATAAATTATGCGAGTATCCTGGTATTCGACATTCTTTGATGGTTTCTAGATCACCTCAACAAAATAGAGTTGTGGAGTGTAAAAATAGAACTATTCTTGACATGGCTTGTAGTATACTGAAGAGTAAGAGGATGCCAAAGGAGTTTGGGGCTAAAGTAGTTGCATGTGCGATGTATTTGAATAATCATAATCCCATAAAGAGTTTAATGCAAATGTCTCCACAGGAAGCATGGAGTGGAAAGAGGCAAAGTATTTCACACTTAAAAGTATTTGAACGTATTGGCTATGTGCATGTTCCTGATGAAACAAGAAGCAAGATGATAGTTAGAAGTTCATATTTGTTGGCTATGCTGAATATTCAAAAGGGTATAAATTTTACGATCTTCAGAATGGAAAAACAATCATTAGTAGAGATGTTAAGTTTGATGAAGAAGGCTTGTGGGAGTGGAATGTACCACAGAATGAAAATTATGAAGTTTTTCCTTTGTTTGATAAATTTTTTGATGCAGATAAGTCCCAGATTTAAACTGTTACTGATGTTACACCGTAAACTCCTCCACATGAAGTTCAAACCACTCAAACGATTATGTCTCCACAAAGCTCCTCCGAGAGGCCACATTGTATACGGAATTTAGAAGAAATATATGAAGTAACATAAGAAATTAATGATTCTAATATGTTTTATTTGTTAGTTGATACGAAACCAATGACGTTTGAAGAAGCTGTCAAAGATGAAAGATGGAGATTTGCTATGGATGACGAGATGAAAGCAATTAAAAAGAATGATACTTGGCAATTGATAGATCTTCCAAAAGGGAAGCAACCTGTAGCAGTAAAGTGGACTTATAAAGTGAAGAAAAATTCAAAAGAAGAAGTAGAGAAGTACAAAGCTTGATTTTTTGCAAAAGGATTCACTCAAAAAGAGCTAAAATTTGAACAAGATGGAGCTACGAATATTTTTGTTGATAATAAGTCTACTATTGCTTTGGGAAAGAATCTAGTTTTTCATGATAGAAGTAAACATATAGACACAAAGTACTATTTTATAGAGAATGGATTGGGAACAAAGAGATTCAATTGAAGCATATGACATCTAAAGATCAAATTGTTGATATGTTTACTAAAGCTTTAAAATGTGAAGATTTTTGCAGATTGATAGCTATTCTTAAAGTTATTAAAGGTTGAATTACAAGTTTAAGAGTAGGTATTAGATAGCAAACTTGAATTATGATTGTTAAAGTCCTAATTGGAGTTATTAGTTAGAGTTTTAGTTGGAATTATTATTAAAGTCCTAGTTGGGATTATTAGTTAGAGTCCTAGTTGGAGTTATTAGTTATTAGTTACATTGTTTAAATCAAATAGTAGTAGTTTAGTTTATCAAGGATTGGTTTTTAAGCTTATATTGGGCATATTTAATGTTTTATTAGATAACAATTTACCTAATGATTCAGAAGTTTATTTAGCCTCTATTCCTCTTTTGCCTCTTCCGTATTTTTTGCTGTCCAATAGCGTCTAAAACGTATCTTTACCATCATGCCAGCTACAACCTGTCGAAAGATATCGATACAGCTTGAGAATTCAATCAGTGACGTCTCTTTGCTTTTGCGTGCATCAGCTTCGGCTGATGATCGTGACGACGAATACTTGGGGCTGCCTCCGATCGCTGCCGACGAACCAATCTTGTGCCTTATATGGGAGCAGATTGCTATTCTACATACAGGGCCGTTGGTGGAGAGGTCTGATGTTGCAGCTTCTTGGTTTCATTGGCTAGAGATAATAATCGTTATGGAAAGTTGATTATAGAAGAAGGTGGCGTTCCACCATTGTTGAAGTTGGCTAAAGAAGGTAAAATGGAGGGTCAGGAGAATGCTGCTAGGGCTATTGGGTTGTTAGGACGTGACCAGGAAAGCGTCGAACAGATTGTGAATGCTGCTGTTTGTGGGATATTTATGAAAATCCTGAAAGGTCACATGAAAGTTCAAGCTATGGTGGCTTGGGCTGTGTCTGATTTGGCTGCAAATCACCCAAAATGTCAGGACCATTTTCTGCAGAACAACATCATTCGATTTCTTGTTAGTCATCTTGCTTTTGAGACGGTTCAGAAACATAGCAAGTAAGCAATAGCTAGTAAGCAAGCAATGTCCGTTCATTCGGTTGTGATGGCTAGAATAATCCAAATCCTCAAGAGAAGAAAGAGCAAGAAGATGAAAATACCATAAAAATTGCTCATCCGATGAACAATAAAACTACTAGCCAAATGCATAATGTGGTGTCAAACACCATGGCAGTGGCCGGTGCTCTTCCCAAAGGTAAGCAAACACAGACACGATCACAAGCACAAACTCATGGAACAAATCACCCTCGTAGTAATCCTGTAACCAATGTCAAAGACAGCCCGAAAAACTCTTGAGACCACACCACTCTCGTAACAATCCTCAGGTCTCTTTAATGGGGAGTAGCATCAAAGGAAGGGAATTTGAAGATCCAACAACGAAAGCAGAAATAAAGACAATGGCTGCAAGAGCACTTTGGAAACTTGCCAAGGGAAATCTAACAATATGCCGTAGCATAACTGAGTCAAGAGCCCTTATATGTTTTGCAGTTCTGTTAGAGAAAGGACCTGAAGACCTTCAAACCTATTCGGCAATGGCATTGACAGAAATCACAGAAGTGGCTGAGGAAAATGCTGATCTGAGACGCTCTTCTTTCAAGCCCACATTAGCTGCAGCCAAAGCAGTTGTTGACCAATTGCCGAGAGCACTTGAAAAGGCAGACTCAGAGCTTCTGATCCTATGTATCGAGTCTATTGGTAACTTGGCTAGGACTTTTCGAGCAATAGAAACGAGGGCACCATTGGTGAAGTTGCTTGATGAAACGGAACCTTAGACATTTACCTAGTACCACATCCCCTCCAGTTTTGCCAATTCCTCCTGTGACATTTACCTAGTACCAAGACCACCACCACCATCTTCACCGTTTAGTCCACCGTCTGCTATTACCATCTGCTACCATGTTTGAACCCGTATCATCAATCATAACTACCGTTACAAGAAAAAATAGAGTTTAGCGACGGACGTACAGATTTTATCGGTAAGCTAAGTTAGTGATGAATTTACCAAAGGATTGAGGCGTCGGAGAAACAGCCGTAAGTAATAATTTGTGACGAATCACACATTTTTCGTCGCTAACTTACTGACAGATATTTTATGTTACCATTGGCGGTGAATATACCAACAGTTACTTTGTGTTGTTGGTAAATTTAGCGAGAGAAAGATTGCTTCGATTGGAAAAATTACCGACACACATATCCTATTTGTTGGTAATTTAACCGATGGAATTGATTATTCCATCGATAAGTTAACGATTAACGTTACCAATAGAAATTAGTTATCCGTCGGTAAATTTAATAAAATTTAGCTACGAACTTTATTTTTCTGTTGGTAAATTTACTAAAACTTTTTTTTAAAAAAATTCCCTACATTTAATCTTATTTGATAATCTTATGATTAATGCATAATTTATATAGTTATCAGTTATTAGTTGATAATATTTTGATTTGTTTCTATATTTAATTTGTTAAAACAGAAAGTTGATTGGTGTTATAAAGTACAAATTATCTTAATTGATATTAAAAAATTATTTTGTACATAACAAGTATTTAATTTATATAAAAATGACTATAAGTATGTTATTCATTTGATGAACGCGAATGCTCTGACTGCTATGATAAGGTGTTGCCCCTCCCCTTCATCTCATTCATCTCATTACGGAGCTGGGTTATGTAATCCATCGACTGTTGCAATTGAGTTGCCAATGTTTGTACTGTGTTCTGAAACTTATAAACTTCATTGGATACTGACCGCCTACTAGATGCTTCTGTACTAAATGTGGAGGATTGTGAATAACATGTGTTCGCAAATGAACCTAAGCTGAAAATCTTTCCAGGACGGTCCCTACTACCTACTGCACGAAGATAGGTTTGACTCACATCAACATTTTTAGACTGTAGTTGAATGCCTTTTTGTATTTGGTCATATTAGAAGGCAATGTTTATGTTAATAAGTGATAATTATTAAGTATTACTATTAAAGCATAAATTTTACATACATTTAGTTCTCTACATCGGGTGTTGATAAAGGTCGCACCATCACGTTTCTTAGTATATGTATGCAAAAAGAGCTGACGGGATATAAGCTTCATGCCTATAGATTTTTCCTGCATCAGAATAAAATGTTATAATTGGACTGCAATTTGTAAAAAGTTTGGCAGAGTTTTCTCTATTTTTATGATATTTACCCCTATTGAACAAAAAAAATAACTCAACAATACAGTCATATATGGCACCAGACATTTATATCATTGTCATTCTCCATAATACACATATTTTTATTCCAAAATTCATATATCAAATTAAATTGAAATACATCAAAGTAAACAACTCAAAATGTGTAAATTGTAGATACTTACAAGTCTCTCTGCATGCCTCATAGTGGTTAATAGATCCTCCAGTATCTATGGGAAGACTTTCTCCTCCTAGTCCTCCATGTCTATTAGTAGAATTACGCTCTGAAATGAACATTGCTTTGGGTGATGTCCAATACTACTACCAATGATTCTATTATTTTTCAGAAATATAAGGAGCTTGTACACCAGTCTTGTATATCACACCAACAAAGTCTCTTTAATGTGTACAAGCTCATCTCTCCCATACTTTATAAATAATCGCGTCAAATTTAGAATCCTACAAAATTCTTTCTGAAAAAAGGAAAAATATATGATAAGTACTTATAACCTACAATATTTATTTAATTAATATATAAAAATTAATTAAAAATACAAAAGATACATTTTATTGTACCTCAAACTCCTGATAATAAAAATCTTTTATTGCTTGAGAGATATTCTTTCGTATATAACCCTCAAGATTAATCTTTTCCTTGAATTTGAATGTCATGTTTCTTGAGCACAGTCCAATCGGAATGAACCTAATATTAAAAAATAAATTTATATCATTTTTAAATTTAAACCTATAAGTTAATTATAAACGTATGGTGTTTCATGTATTTTCACTTACAGAATGTTGACAATTGTGATGTAAGTTCTTCCATCTACTCCTTCAGCTCCAGGCTGGAGGTCGCCTCCTTCATCTGCATTGTTTACCCCTGATATCTTTATCGGTATAGGGGTGGTGGATGGTGTAGCAATAAGTACAGAAAGTGATGCCTCATTTGTAAGTATAGTAGTTAGAGGTACAAAATCTGATTCGGTTGCAGGTGCAGAATGTGATGTTTACCTGGACAATAACTGGCTCCAAATTATGGTCTGAACCTTGGTCGCATCATATCCTATTTTCTCTTTGGTGACATATTTTCACCTGAAATGTATATTTAATTGAATATTCCAAAAATATAACAATTTCAATTCAATATATAACAATATATTGAAAATTCAATAATTGATTTATTGAATATAATATTCTATTACAAACACAAATTAGTCGCTATCAGTACTTAATTGTAAATCAAAATCATCATCAACTTCTTTTTTTGAAGAATTAGAGTCAAACTCTAGCTCTGCTTCATATCTCTCAACCTCCTCATCCTCTTCAGATGAAATTTCAACATATTAATTATTTAAATCGTTCAAAAGTTCATTCTCATCATATGTAATAGATGCATTTATTTCATAAACATCTTCTTGAAACACTTCACTTTCAATTCTCTGTTCTCCTTTTCCATGTGATTAAAAAATACCTATAGGTTTAACTTCGCAAATGGCCAACCAATCTAACTTATCTAGTCATAAGTTGGGAAAATGGACATAATATACTTAGATCACTTGCATTGCTAACACGAAAGGTTCAAATTGACTAAATCTTCTTCGTTGGTCCTCTCCAGATGAAATTTCAACATATTCATTATTTAAATCGTTCAAAAGTTCATTCTCATCATATGTAATAGATGCATTTATTTCATAAACATCTTCTTGAAACA
>JANSVA010007975.1:0-16021 GCA_025504915.1 Erythroxylum reticulatum | reverse complement strand
CTTGGATGTTCCTGGTGAGCTCATCAATTACTACTGCAAGCAGAAAGGGACTCAAATCAAAACCTTGGCCCAATATCTATGGAAAATGTTCTATATCTCCAATTGTTCTTACTTTAGTTTTTACACCTTCATACATATCCCTAATCTGTATGTAAGTTATCAGAACCCCCTTGACTTCTAAACACCTCCATATGATTTCCCTTAGAACCCTATGATACGCCTTCTCTAAATTAATAAAAACCATGTGTAGGTTACACTGTCTGTCCCTGCAGTATTCCATTAACCTTATAAGGAGATGCAAAGCTTTTGTCATAGACCTTTCTGACATGAAGCCGAATTGGTTTTTCAAGATAGAAGCATCCTTTCTTACTCTCTTCTTGATCAATTTCTCCCATAAATTCATGGTGTGACTAATTAATTTGATGCCTATGTAGTTGTTATAGCTTTGGATATGCCCTTTGTTATTTTATAAAGGAATTACCATACTACATTTCTACTCATCTAGTATTTTGACAGAATTAAAGATCACATTAAAAAGCTTGGCTAGCCAAGTAATATCCTATTAAACTAATTTTTATGAACTTTGCAAGCCTTTATTTTTTATTTTGGTTACAAATTTTTGTGTTTTAATCCAAATTGAATGGATTGAGTGAAAATGGCATGAATGTTGAATGGAGAATTTTGTGAATGTTGCATAAAAAATAAGAAAACTTATGCATGAAAGAATGAAAGATGGCATGATTGTATCTTACTAATATTGCATGAAATTAAATGCTGCATGAAAATAACATGATAAGGGAGTCATGCCTAGTTTCTTTGCACTGAATTTTAAATCATATATGACACGTGTAGGTTGACAAAGGATGAATTTTAAGTGACTTAAACCTAGACTCACCATATAAATAGAAGGATTTGTAAGGCTAAAAGAGAGGTTAGAATGAAGACAAAAAAAAGAGAGAAGCTGGAGGCGGAGAAAAGAGAAAAGAGTAAGAAAAAAAGAGAGCAGAGAACACAATCGAGAAATGAAGAGAGAAAAATAGTAGAGAGGTGGAGCTTAAAGAAGAGGCAGAAAGTGAGAGCTGATGTCAGAGAGGTTAAGCTTGGCAGGAGATCCACTGCCAGCTCCATCCGATAATCCATATATTGCTCATTCTTATTTTATCTTCTGCTTCATTATTAAAGTTGTTTCACTGAATTTATTTCCTCTGTTGCTTTGATAGTCCATTTTGGCTTATTTACTTTGTTTATTTCTTTAATACTTCTCTTTTACTGTTAACTATAGGATTGAAGCATATAAAGATGATGAACCTTGTTTATTCCATGATGGGATAATTATTTAATCTTGAGAATTAATGTAGCTAATTTAGTCAATTATGTATGATGAAAGGACAATTTTATTGTCTTACTGTTTGCTATAGTTTCTGAGCTTATTGGATGTATTAGTATGGACAAACTTTTGCATCATTTTGGTATTAAACAAAGACTCGAGAGAAGAAGTTTAATATTAGAACGAGAAACTATAGACACTTAAGTTACAAATTAGAAATATATTAACTTAAAAGTGGATAATTATTAGTTGGGTTTACATAATTGACTTGGATGATAAACTTGCCAAATACGAAAGTTAGATTTAGTTTATTATTTGAATTGATTTTAGAACCCAGTTGCTAATTTTAGCAAGACAATTATCCAATCAATTCACCTTAGTCATGCATAAGAGATTAAATTAGTGAAGTTAATTTCTTAAGAGTTCACCGAATTGATTGATCAAATTGTTATTTGCTTCTAATTAAATTAGTTTACATTTCAGTTTAATTGCTTCATTTTCTTTAAAACCTTTTACTCAACAAATCAGGATAGAGTGTTTAAGATTTTTTTATTTTTATTCAAAGTTAATTTGAGCGAACCAATTTCACCTCCTTGAGAAGATAACCCTGGGTATTCGACTACAATTTTCCCATATACTTGCAAGGAGGATAACCTAGAATTTTTTAGAACTTATTTTGGCATGATAAGTTTCTGGCGCCATTGCTAAGGAGGTATTTAGTGTTTAGTATTTAGATTTAAATTAATTTTGATCGTTTTATCTTTTCATGCATACATTTTTATTGTTTTATTTCGTTGAATTGTTTTAGCAATTTTTGTTATTAATTCAGTGTTGTCTTTATTTTGTTTATGCCAGGAAAGAGGTCGTTGTAAAGTGAATTCGTTCCCTTTATTGATAACATACATAAGATAAGAGGACCTTGAAGACAATCCTGAGGAACTCAAGCCTCAAAATCTAGATATGAGTGAAAGGCAGCCAATAATGAAGGAGTGTGCTAGACCAGTGATTGGTATTGCCACTTCATGCATACATTTGGGAGAGGCAGCCAAAAACTATGAATTGAAGAGCATCCACTACAATATGTTGCCATCTTTCTATAGGGTTCCCAATGAAGACTTCATTCGGGAATTCTATACCACTCTCCAGATATTTCCTTTAGATGACTTAAATGAAGATCAACTCAAAATGAGATGTTTAGCATACACATTGAAAGATTGGGCCAAGGCATGGTTGATGACTCTTCCTTCTAATTCATTAACTACATAGGAGGAGGTGTATAACAAATTCGTGGAAAAATTCTATTCCCATCAAAAGACCTCTAAGTTGTGGACAAAGATAGCTACCTTCACTCAGATGGAGGCAGAGCCAATCCATAAGGTGTGGGTACACTTCAAACTCTTTCTAATACAGTTTCCACACCATCATCTTCCACTGTACATGCAGAACCAATTCTTCTATGATGGATTAACATAATAGTGTCAGTACACAGTGGACAATACAACAAGAGGAGTTGTGGGAGAGAAGATTGTCGAAGAGACATGAAATCTTTGAAATGTTGGGGGCCAATTCTCAACAAAAAACTGTATGGGGGAGAAGAGTTAGAGTTCATGAAGTGAACTTAAGAAATGGTTATACAAGTGGCTGAGTTAACAAAGCATGTGAAAATGCTAACTATGAGACCACCCTAAAGCATTCCAAATCAAGAGGTATGTGGTGTATGTGGAACTCTTAGTCATGAAGCTAATGTTTGTTCGTATTCTTTTCAATATTTTGCACATGAGGAAGAGCAAGTGAACTCACTTAACGCTTTTCAACCAAGGGAACCAAATGATCTATATTTGAACACTTATAACTTTAGTTAGAGAAACCATCCCAATTTTGCTTGGAAGACCAATGATACCAATGCAGCACCAACAACAATATCATAATTTTTAGTGGCAGAATCAATTCCAAGGGCAATCCTCAAATTAAAACCTACTGAGAAAGCCTTCTTTAGAGGAAAATTTGAATGCATTTATTCAAGAAATCACTCAAAATCAAGAAATGAATAACAAGAGATTTGACTCCTTGGAAGCTTCCGAGAAGAGGGTTGAGACTCAAGCAAGGCAACTCACCACTCAAATACAAAACAATCAAAAAGGAAAGTTGCCTAGTCAACTCAAACAAACCAAGGCCGTTACAATTCTAAGAAGTCGTAAGGTGATTGATAATCATTATGAAATTCCTTCTAATATATCTGATGTAGGCAACCAATAAGAGGAGAACCTCATGAAGGGAAGAGATGAGCAAAATGAGGAAAGAAATGGGCATGACTCTTCAAGTCACGTTCAGGAAGGTGAAAAATTCAAGCATGCAATAAAAGGCAATGAAGGACCAAGACTGTATAAGGCGACCGATCTTTGTAGACCACTAGTTCCATATCCAAGCCACCTTAAGGACTTAAAACAAGATGAGCAATTTTCTGATCTTTATAACATGCTTTCTAAAGTTAATACTAATTTGCCTTTGTTAGATGTGATTAGTAATATTCTAGCTTATGTGAAGTTCTTCAAGGAACTAAGCACCAAAAAATGGAAATTTGCACCATATGATAAGGTGATAGTTTTAGAAGTAGCAAGTGCAATCCTTCAGCAACAATTACCCCCCAAATTGAAAGATATAGGAATTTTCATCGTGAAAGTATCAATGGTTAATGGTGATGAGGTTAAGGGTATGCTTGACCTTGGAATAAGTATAAACCATATACCTCATTCTATTTATGTGAAATTGAATCTAAGATAGTTAAGACCTCCCAACATGTGCTTACAATTATCTAATAGGTCAATCCATTATCCAAAAGGAATAATGAAATATGTTTTAGTGAATGTTGGAAGATTAATTATCACTATAGACTTTGTGGTTTTAGACATAGGGAAGTAAAAGAGCAAGAAAAGGAGCATACCATACTCTTAGGGAGGCCTTTTATGGCCACCACAAACACCATGATTGATGTTAAAAATGGGAAACTAACCATGACTGTCTAGGAGAAATAGTAGTATTTTCAATCTTTAATGTTAATCCTATTCTTTCTACTGCTATTTATGAAGAATGTTATCTTGTTGATTAAATTAATACTGCAAATTTTGATTTTGCCTTGCAGGAACAAGAAGAAAGGGAGTTAGACTTGGATAAAGAGATTGATGAGTGCTGCTAATTGCTAGACGATGCCACTGAGGGATAGTTGGTAAATTGTTAGAGACAGCTCCTAATAAAGAGAAGAATGTAGCCCCACAAAAGTAGACCTGAAAGAGTTACTTGAGAATTCGAAGTATATGTTTTTAGAAGAAGGGGAAACATATCTGGCCATTTGATAAGTGCAAGATGTATCTTGTTTTAAGGCATAGTTTGATATGTGTTTAGTCGTTGATTCAATCATTTAGTATGTGTCTAGGTTATAATTGTGTTGATTTGTTAATTATTTATGTTTTAAGTGTTTTATGAGGTAGTACAAGTTTTTGAGCTTAATATTATGTTTTTTAGGTACTTTGATATATTCACTAGTTTTTTAGGGTTAATATTGAAGAATGAAGGAGTTTTGAAAGACATTCGGGGCAAAACAATGGCCCACGATCATCCTACAGAGCCACAGTCATGGTCTACATTGGTCAGACATGTAGTCACTTATAAACTTCAAATCGAGAGACTTTTGGATCTTTTGGAACATGGATAGACCTTAAGGTTATCCAAAACATAAAATACTATTTAACAAACATTAAAAGGAGCACAAAGGAGCTTTTTACATTAGCCATACTTGAAACCCTAAAGAGAGAATACCAAGAGAGAGAAGAAGAAGAAGGAAGACGAAGCTGACTCGATGTGCTTCCTGGATTAAGAGGTTTCCTGATGTCACTACCTTCCGTGGTCTATTCTAAGTCATTATTTCCTTTTCATTTCGGTTTTATTTATGTATAGAATTGAGACGGATAGTATGATGATAGGATTTGAAATATTGATGATATTCTAAACTCTCATTATAGATTTTATTTTGATTTAATGATAATTTAGTCGATTGTGTTTATTAGATCAATGTCATGATTTGATTACGTTCTTGCATAATTCGGTAATAAATTGAGAGGGTGGATTGGATGAAAAATGATTAAATTAGATTAATGAGAGTTAGGCGATTTAATAGAAACTGCGACAAATCATATTGGTAATTTTTGAGACAGAGATCTTGTGTGATGTTCCGATAGTTTATTAGAGTGCTTCAAATCTATTAGGGCTTTAGATAATTTGTGAATTAAGAGATTGCAAGTTCTATAATCTGATTAGGGTTTGTAGTTTAGGGTTTAATGGTTATAACTTGAGAGAGAGTAATCAACCCTAGGATAGTCTAAAATCGATAATCCATTGACATATAATTAGCTAGGTTAACATTAAAGATAAGTAAAATCTCATTTCTCATAAATTAGTAAATGCCTTAGGTTGATTTCTATTGTGATTGCATATTGCTCACTTGTTAATACTTTTGTGTTTAATTTCTGATTTGATTGGTTGAACACAATTTTCGTAATTAATTTCTATTGCATCTTTCATTTCCAGTTTTATAGTTTTTTCTAGCCTTAGATTTTAGGATTAGATTACCCTCCTTTCTCCTGAGATCAACATCTTTAATACTACACTACAAACCATGCGCTTGTGGAATTTTGAGGGTTTATAAGATTAAAACTTACCCCAATTAAGTTTTGGTTCCGTTGTCAGGAAAGGCAAAGAATAGTTTAGTTTTCTTAGTCTAAGGTGTTTTAGTTAGTTTTAAGTTTTTCAGTTCTTTCTTTTTTTTGTGTTCGTGCTCTTATATGAACATAAGAGTTACAAGAAGTTTGAGTGGCATAGCTGAAACTGTAGAGTTTGACATCACTCATCTAGAACGTTCAAATAGAAGAGCTCAGCATGAAGAAGAAGAAACTACAAAAGTAACAATGGCCGAGAAGTTTCAGCAGGAATAAGATCAAGGAGCGAACCAAGGGAATCAACTAAAAACCCTTATAGACTTCATGAGATTGAGCTTTAATGCAGCCAATCAAGGTATAGCTAGGCTACCTATGCAAGCAGCTTCCTTTGAAATCAAACCATCCCTTCTAAATATGCTTCAACAAAATGTGCAATTTTATGGATTAACGAATGAAGACTCGAATGGACATATTGTCAATTTCCTTGAACATGCATCCTCTTATCTTTCCTTTGGCTCAATATGTAACGTATGGCTTGGTCACTTGCATCACATATAACTTCGAATGGAAGTGTCCAGTCTGGTGGTGATAGAATTAGTGTTGATATTAATTTGTCCTTTAATGTGTTGATGTTGACATACACTTGTAATCAAACTAGAAGGGCACATCCTTGACTAAAAGGTTTGTCAAAGGCCTTGCAATTTGTGAAAAGACTTTGATGAATCGACAGTAAAATCCCACATGACCTAAAAATCCTCGAACACCTTTTACACTGCTTGGTGGTGGAAGTTTCTCTATCATTTATGTTTTTCCTTTGTCGACTTCGAATCCTTGGTGTGAGATTTTATGCCTTAACACTATCCCCTCTTGCACTATAAAATGACATTTCTCCCAATTCAGTATTAAGTGTGACTCTTCACATCTTTGAAGAACTTTGTCTAAATTAGTTAAACACATTTCAAAAGAATCTCCAAAAACTATAAAAAAAATCATCCATGAACACCTCTATTATATCTTCTATCATGTCAGCGAAGATAAACATCATACATCTTTAAAATGTAGCTGGGGCATTGTAAAGTCCAGAAGGTATCCTTCTGTACGCGAAGGTACCATAAGGGCAAATGAATGTAGTCTTTTGCTAATCATTGGGGTAGATGAAGATCTGATTATATCCTGAATATGCATCTAGGAAGCAATGAAATGAATGACCAGCTACCCTTTCTACCATCTAGTCTATGAATGGAAGAGGAAAATGATCTTTCTTATTCACTATGTTGAGTTTGTGATAATCTATGCATACTCTCCATCCTGTGACTGTTCTTGTTGAAATTACTTCTCCACTATCACTTTCTATTACTATCATTCCATCTTTCTTAGGTACACGTTGTAATGGGCTGACTCATTCATTATTGGAGATGGGATAAATTATCCCTACGTCTAAGAGTTTGATTATCTCCTTTTTGACCACCTCCTTCATGTTAGGATTCAACCTTCGTTGATGCTCCCTCATCGTTCTACATCCTTCCTCTAAGTTTATTCGATGCATACAAATATTTAGGCTTATGCCTCAAATATCAACAATTTGTCATCCGTTGGCTTTCATTCGCTTTCTAACAATTTCTACCACCTTACTTTCTTATTTCTCATTAAATTGATTGGAGATTACTATTAGTAACATTTGACCTTCACCTAGAAAGGTATATTTGAGATGTTCAAGTAAAGTTTTAAGCTTTAATGTTAGTGGTTTTTCTATACATGATGGTATGGGTGCTTCGTTTCGAACCAATTTATCATGATGCATTTAAACATCTGACTCCTCCATCTCATCGTCTCCTTTAGATTCAAGTTTCTGATATCCATTGTCTGTCTTTTCTTCCACTGACTGTACTTTTATGATGCAACTCTCAACTTGTTCTTGCACAGTTTGATCTATAATTTCAACCTTTACACATGTGTTACTCGTTATTAGATTTTTTACGGCTTATTCATATTGAATTCGATATGATCCTCACTTAATTTCCCTTTATGAATGTCAATTATGGCTTTCCCTGTATTCATAAATAGTCGACTTAGGATCAGTGGAAAATTCTTATCTTCTTCAAAATCAAGAACCACAAAATCTACAGGAATAATGAACTTGCCCATTTGTACCAGAATGTCTTCCACTATTCCAAACGGTCTTTTAATGGATTGATCAACCACTTGAATTAACATCCATGTTGGCTCGACCTGACCCAATCATAACTTCTTGAATATCGACAAAGGCATAAGATTAATGCTTGCTCCTAAATGACACAAACACTTTGTAAATTCAAATTCACCAACCACACAGGGTATTGTAAAACTCCTTGGATCTTTCAATTTAGATGGCATCTGGCTGGTGATTATGGAACTGCAGGTGCCAGATAGAGCTATCGTCTGGTTATCTTCCCAAATACGCTTCTTTGATAATATGTCTTTTAAAAATTTTGCATATTTAGGCATGTGTTCCAATGGCTCTACAAAGGAGAGATTTATCTGTAGCATCTTTAATTTCTCAACAAATTTTGCAAATTGTGCATCTAACTTCTTCTTTTGTAATCGTTGAGGAAAAGAGATTTTGGGTTGATATGGTGGAGGTGCGAATAAGGAGGGTATTCGCTCATATTCACTTCTTTCTCCTTTTCTTGATCTTTCTCAACAGGATAGATGGGCTTCTCTATTGTCTTTGTGGGTGGTTCAAGTTCCTTTCCACTTCTAAGTGTAATAGCCTTAAGTTGCTCCCTTGGTTTTGTTCCTGAAGTGCTAAAAAGAGTTCTCAAATTTCGCGTAGAGAAAGCATTTGACAATTAGTGTACTTGGACCTCTAAATTGTGGATTGAAGAGGCATGGTTCTTTTTTACTTGTTCAAATTTTCCTTCCAGCTTCTTTTGTGCATCATTTAAAGTTCCAAGCTTATCTAAAATTCTATCCAACTTTGATTCCATTGAGGTGGGTTTATCTTATTGAAAGCCTGATTGTCCTTGAGGTCTGAACTATCCTCCAGTATTGTTTGTCCAAGAGAAGTTAGGGTTATTCTTCCACCCAGGGTTATAGGTGTTGGAGTAGGGATTGTTGCCCCTTCCTCATCCATATTGAGCTCCCATATAATTCACTTGCTCTGGATCACTTTCCCTCATCAAGAAACAGTCTATCGTGTCATGGTCCATTTGTCCACAGGGTTCACACTTAAGTTACACGGCCTTCACCGAAGCTGAGGACAAAGCTTTCATTTTGTTGAGCTGTCGAGTCAACTTATCAATTTTATATTCTATTTCCGTCATTTGATCAACAGCTATAATTCCTTTTCGTTCACAGAATGTAATAGCTTTCCTAGTCCGTTCGTTCGTCCATGGGTAACTATTATCGCCATCTCCTTTATTAGCTCTTCTGCTTTATAAATCGTCTTTCTTATTTGTGATCCTTCTTAAGCTGCGTCAATCGTGCCTCTTGTATGTCTCCATTATAGAATGTTTGCAACAAGAATTCCTTGGTTAAGTTATGATGTGGGCATTTTCATTGCAAATTCTTGTATCTTTGCTACACTTTGTAGATCGATTCTCCGTCACTTTGTTGGAAGTTGATAATTTCCTTGATGATCTTTGTGGTCTTAGTCAGGGGAAAACATTTGTCTAAGAAGGCACGAACTAGCAAATTCCAAGTTGTGACATTGGCTGGGTTGAGGGAATGATACTAAGCCTTTGCTCTATCTGTAAAGATAAAGCGAAAGATCTTAATTCTAACCACATCTTCTGACATCTGATGGTACTTAAAGATATCACAGATTTCAAAGAAGTTCATTATATATGCGTTGGGATCTTCGTTCATTAGTCTATAAAATGCACATTCTAGTGAAGCAAATTTAGGAGGGCTGGTTTGATTTCAAATGATGCCACTTGTATAGGTGTCTTAGCTACTCCTTGGTTAGTCGCATTGAACCCTAGTCTCATGAAGTCCATAAGGGTCCGTTGTTGACGTCCTTGGTTCGCTCTGTGGACCAAATCTTGTTGAAATTCCTCGACCATTGTTGATCTCATGATTTCTTCTTCTTCTTCATGCCGAGCTTTCCTAATGGTTCGTTCTAGTCGAGTGATGTCTAAATCTAAGGTTTCAACTGCGCAACTCGAACTTCTCATGACTCTTGTGTTCATGTAAGAGCATGATTTCAAAAGTAGCAAGAAAGAATGAAAAACAAACAAAATGAAAAATGAAAAACTAACTAAACACCTTAAACTATAAAACTAAACTAATCACCGCCCCAGTAACGGTGCCAAAAAATTGGTTATAGTTTTCATATGTGTGTAAGTTCTAATTAATAACCTCGATAATCTACAAGTGTACAGGTTGTTTGTGTAGTACATAAGGTGTCGATCTTATGAGGAGGGATAATCTAATCCTAAAATCTAAGGCCAAAATAATTCACAGTAATTCAAAATGTAGCCAAACTAAAGTAAGAATTTAATTCAATCACACAACTAAAGTTTAAGAATCAATTACAAAAATATTAACAAAGTCGCAGTTCCAACCCACACTCAAGAATCAACCTAAAGGAACTATCAATTGAGATAAAGGGGAATTTTTACCTATCTTTAACGCTAACTTAATTGATTATGAATTATCGGATTATTGGTCTTAGACGATCCTAGAGTTGATTACTCTCGAAAGAGTTATAACCGTTAACTCTAAATTATAAACCCTAATCAGATTATGAAAAATTGCAATCTCTCAATTAACAATCTATCCAAAACCCTAATTAAATCTGAAGTTATCCAATAAGCTATAGAGAACTTATATGAGATCTCTCTTCACTCAATTACTGATTTGATTAATTTCTCGTTCTTATTAAATCACTTAACTCTCGTTAGCCCAATTTAATTATTTTTCAGTCAATTCACCCTCTCAGGCTATTACCAAATTATGCAATCATAGAAATCAATCACAATAAATCCAATAAATCTAATAAACATAAAAATCATATTTTATTAAATCAAAGATTAAAAAAACTAAAGGTGAGTATAAAATATCTCAACATTCACCAATCCTATCATCAAATTATTATTCCCAATTCTATACAATAATAAAAGTGGAAAATAATAGGAAATAGATTTTGGATGGAGACGAGAGGCAGTGATGTCGAGAAACTCCAAATTTGGTAAGTACGTCGATGTCGGCTTCTTCTCCACTTCTCTCTTCCTCCTTCTCTTTCTCACTCTTTCAACAATTGTCTCTAGGGTTTTATCTTAAAAGTGGTTGATGTCAAAGCTCCTCTTCTTTTGTCTTATTCTTTATATACCTTTTGTGTTAAGGGTAGCCCTATAGTTTTCCCAGTTAACAATTAAATGCATATCAAACTAAGCCCTAAAATATGATGTAATTCACACTTATCATCTATAAACTACTATTTTTATGCATCTAAAAATAAAACAGAAAAGTAATCAATTCATCCATCACTTTCTAGCACAACTTTAGCTTCAACACTACATTTAATCCATCCTTAATCAACCATCATAGCATATGCCACAAAGATCAGTATTTCACTTACTTGTTTAGCTCAAATGCAACCTCAAAGTATCAAGCCCGCTTTGCCTCACATGCATGCAAGATCATCTCAAGAACAAGGTGGGAGTAGGATGGTTTCAGCAAAAACAAGAAGATAACAGCAAATACAACAATGTTTTACTTCTATAACTATTTTTATGAAGGATTTTTACATGGATTTTAGTGTGGCAATTGAATAGAATTTAGGCAAAACACAGAGATGTGAAGGAGAAGTAGATTTCGGTAGTGAGAGGGAGGAGAAAGAGAGAGTTTCAGCAGAAACAACCAATGAAGGGACTTTGCCATATGTGTGTGGTGTAGTGTGAGTGGAGGTTGATTTTGAAGACACTTATCAAGTGTTTAGGCCGATTACATTTCCTCTCTTTAGGCTACTAAATGTCACTTAGTTCTTAGGCCATTTGTCACTCAATTCTCTAAGTCATTTGTCACTTAAGTCTACTGCCATATGTCACTCATTTTATAGGTATAGTTATCCCAAATTTTCACTTGTCAATTGTCTTGCTTCTTGAAAATTTTCCTAGTCTTAATGTACATTTTAATCCATCAATCTTCCACTTAATACAAATAACTCCAAATTACTAATTATAATCTATCGATTCTTTTTATTGGTAAATCAAAATACAAGACATTAGAAATGTGCAATCATGTCACAATTATTTAGAAACTTTCATACCCTAAAATATGTCAATTGAGTGCAATTTTTCTAAATCAAATTTCTTGTGTGTTTGCTCATATTATGCATTTAAATGAAATCATAAAAATCATATTCTAAATGCACCAAATTCATTCTAATATGATGTAATTTATGTGACTAAGTAATCTAACACTCTAATCACTTAGTAGGTTCAGAAACCGACTATTACACTTAGATGCTGGAAAATATTTTTCCAAAAATAGTCTCTTCATCTTTAGCTAAGTGTTCACACTTGCAACAAGTAAATCAAATAGCCAACCCTTCGTTGCATCTATTAGCGAGAATGGAAAAGCCCTTAAAATGATTTGCTCATATGTCACCCTTGGAGGCTTCATGCTCAGACAAACCACATTGGGCTCCTTAAGATGCTTATGTGCATCCTAACCTACAAGACAATGAAAATTAGGCAATAAACGTATTAATCTAAACTTAAGTTCAAAAGTAACATGCTCAGCAAAATTAGGAAATGTAATGCACAAGGCCTTTGTGTTAAGTCTGGTGCAACCAACTCCCTTAGCATTCTCTGATTTGCCATTGTTTCTTCAGGTTCAAGTTCTGGTTCTACTTTCGAAGTTGTTCTTACTTCCCCTCTTAATCTCTGCAATGTCCTCTCGATCTAGAAACTACCATACATCGACACTAACAAACGTTTAAATATCAGAAAATAACTAAAAGAAACAATTACAAATAGATATTTACTTAAAACATCAACTAAAATAAAAATGAAAATTAAATCGCCACACTCATCGGTAATGGAGCTAAAATTTGAAAGTGTATGTTGAGTGCACTGCAAATTTATATAACTCTGCACATTAAAAATTTGTAGCTGTGGTGAGTCAGGATCATATCTACAAGGAATGTTCAACTAATTTTTGTAATGAAAGTAATTGATGTAAAGGAAACAAAAGGGGGTTTTAAGTTTGATGCAAGTGAGAAAATAAAGTAAAAATTAAACTAATGCAAGCAATTTATCAAAGACAGCCAAAAGAGAGAAAAGTGTCAAATATGTGTAAAATCTGATTATCTTGGCCTACACACGATTAAACACATCTCATTGTTATAATGTTTTCATACCTCTCCTAGGACCATTAATCATAGATTAACGACACATTTTTCTAATCCTGATTTTCCCTTAAGTTATGTTTAATTAAGAGATGCTCGTTAATTAAACTTAACTACCAAATAACCTAGAATACACTCTCTAGATTTAATTGGATAGTTACATTAAGAATTGGAAAACGGATCAATGTTGGTGGTAACCACACAAGCTCAGATTACCTTACCTAATTTATGTTGTTCCTAATGATTCAAGGTCATTAGTGGCTACTAACGAATCTCAAACACAACAATTAAGAATTATATTTAAGATTCTAATAATGAGTTTGCAATAAAACATTCCAATGAACGTATTAAAATCATCTTTACAATAACCAAATCATTCAACATAGAATGACAACATCATTCCTTAAAGAGGGATTCAATATATAACAAAAATGATATAAGCTTAATTATGACTCGAGTGCTGATGTCACCTTCGAATCAGCGTCGAAAAGCCTAGCCTTCCATCTTCTCCATTGGTCTCGAAGAAAGAGCTTGTGGCCTCTCTCCTTCTCCTTAAACCCTAAAAAATGAAGAATAAATGCATAATGTATTTTGACCATGACAACATATTCCATTTATAGTGAAAAGTAGGTTTCGGGACAAGTTGCATAAGACTCATAGGCTGTAAACCTCATCTAGACCATTCATAGACATGAGACACTCCAGCATGCCCGTGAGTCTTATGCAGCCTCTTTTGCATAGGCATGACAAGGTGTGTCACGCCCATGCAAATTGTGTCATGGGCATGAGGTAAGCCTCACGCCCATGACCATTAGCCATTTTTGTGCATTCTTCACCTTGATGTTTTCTTCTTATACTGCTATCTTCTTTGAAATTTCTTGTCTTCTCTTGTTCTAATCCTTCTCGTTTTTATTCCATGAAGACAATTGAATGTTAATCATAAGAAGATGGCTCAAAGAGTGTGCTTTCAACTCATTTTAGCCATTGCGCTTCTAAATTGTACCTAAAACCAAATATGAACTAAAGTGAATGTCTTCAACATTTGAAAGCGCTAGTCATTAAATGTAATAGATTGAATGCATCAACAATTAAACATATATCACAAGACTTACACATATGCTTAATTCCTATTGGACACATATTCTTTATTCTTATTGGTCACATAAGCTTTAATCCAATTGGTTCATTTATTGACTTTAGGAAAATTGTACATTAGTCCTTCTTCTTCCTTGAATTCCCACATTGGCCTATAATCTCTTTAATTAATTTCATTCTGACCCATATTTCACATCTAAGTATTTATGTCTATACAAAAATGAACAAATTATCCATTTACCTATGTCTTTTACATTATCATTATGTCTCTTACTATGCTTAAATACTCTTAATTCATTATGTTCACTTCCTAATCCACCTTAGACATGCTATAATACTTCTAGGTTATATGTTGAGGCCTTACAGTTTGGCTGTCAAAATTTTTTAGAAGACATATTGGTGCACATTCAACAAAGAGTGGTCTTATAAGCCAATGAGGTCCAATTCATTGTAGCTGAGGTCCCCTGCAATGAAATATGTGTATTCACTACTTAGTTAAATGATCAGTAGGAGAGGGTACAACACTTATGCAGTGGGAGAGGAAGGTATGTTCTACCTTTATAGTATCATCGATAGAGTCCTCAGCTACCTAGGATACACCTTTTCCTAGTTCTTCAAACACTAGACATGCAATGTTAAAGTTGGTGCTAAATTTGTGAGCCCATACATCACCAAATTGATCAGAGGGATAAGATTACTTGAGCGACTACCTAATATAGGACTAATATAGTAGATGATACCCTTTAGCTTCAACACAATATGAGTGATGTGGATGATTTAGAGAAGGCAAGGTTAGCAGTGACTGACTTATATTCTAGAGGGAGCTTAGGAGTCTTCAATTTTAGATAGAGAAAAAGTGTATTTATCCGACATACATGAGTAGCAACCTAAAAAAGTTGCCTTATCACCATAATCTCCAGTAACAGTTATAATATCCTGCCTCCTAAAATTGCTAAGAGATTAAACTATTAGATTGAGTCACATGAGTTATTTCATTTAAGAATTTACGAGATGCATTACATTCACTTGCATAATATTCGTATACACATATGAATCATGATTTAATCATTGCAAGATAGTATATATACTCCTTTGATATGTTCCAGGGTATGAAAGGTTTTTCCTAATCATGATGTAATTGTGTGTTGATTTTGTTTTGAATTTTGTTTTGATGGACTATAATTAGTAAATTCGGAATTTAGGTTGATTAGGCCTATGAAATGATGACATGTGGCATTGGAAATAAGTAACAAATGGCTCAATTAATTGGATGAAAAGTGGCTTGAGTACATGAGGAACAAATGGCCCTTTAAATTTATGACAAAGGACACTTTATAATTATGACATGTGGAGCTTTAGAATGGTGACATATGTAGCTTTACAAATGATGACATATGTAGCCTTATAATTGGTGAAATGTGTAGCCTTACAAGTAGTGACATAAGTAGGATTAAATGAGTGACATGTAGAGCCTGAAGTAAGTCACACATGGACCAATATAATATTAATATATAGACCAATAGAAGGATAAAATATGTACCCATAGAAGGGTGACAC
>JANSVA010007960.1:0-16022 GCA_025504915.1 Erythroxylum reticulatum | reverse complement strand
GGGGGGGGTTCATTCATGGAGATTTAAGAATTCAAAAATCAAAAATTGAAAAAATAATCAAATCTAGAAATTGAGAAAACAAACCTTAGTTTCGGGTCATCGACGTTATCACATTAATATGGATCATTGACATAAAATTCAGTCCACTAACAAACATTCATTAGATGATATTTTCTCGTACAATTAAATGATTAGAAACATGTATTCTAAATATTTTTATTAGTCAACAACTTAGACACGATCTTAAGTTTAATTGATTAATAGCTTTTTGAACTAAGAAACCAATGAACAAGACAACAGATGTACAACATGCATTTAATCAAGTTAAGTATCTTAGAATTTCTAAGTCTAATGTGACGATGGTAATCCTAATTATCACTTTTGATGAGTAAAACTGAACATCATATCCTTCTAATTTGGATATTAAATGAATCCATTCCTAGTTGTGTACTATAGAAATCAACCAATTCAATTGTAAAAAGTAATTTGGAAGACACTCAATATTCATCAATGAAACAAACTTTATTTGAAAATCTCACACATAATAGATGATAACACGGTTTCCTTTAACCAAGAAAAAGGATTTAGCTACTCATAATGAAAGTAAAAATCAACAAAGAAATAGAACAATACAAACTCTCCATCCCTGGTCTTTTCCTAGAAAATCCGAAACTCCTAGAGAAAACTACTAAAGAAATTTAAAACTTCCTAACAAGGTCTGTTGTGAACAATGATGAAAATCTTCCTTTATGCTCTTCAATCTCCTCTTTTTTTGTGATCTTCAGCAGATAATCTTTTCCCCTATTCAAGTTTCAGATCCTCATTAGTAAGGTACCAATTTGATTATCAAGATCATGAAAATCTTAAGAGAATTAGATCTAAATTTAAAAATAGATTCTGCAGGCATTCTTTGTCCTTGCACGTGCCCACGCTTAGTCAATTATTTTTCTGTCAGTTTAGAATTTCGGATTATCTTTGCTTTACTTACATCCTTTTTATTCAATTTCATCTTTCAAGCGTTGAAAATAATCTAATAACAATTAAGAAACCAATCCATCAATTTTGAATAATAATTTTAACACATTAAAGAGATTTATATACAAAATGACAACTTAACAGATATTTAAGCAAACGTGTGGGTACTTGCTAGAGAACAAGTTCACTGAATAGACTCGATATGAGAAATCAATTTGGAACAATACTTGTATGCCTATGGATTTCTCATTATGGTAATTGTATAAGTGATCCTTTGACTTAAGGTTATCAAAATTATCTTGTATGGGGATTGCTATGCTTTGATACTACTTACGATTTATTTATTCATAGGTCGTTTAATCGATAGTCATTGAATGTAACATGAACTATATGAAGATAGTTGAGTGATCAAGATAGGATTCATCATCCTAAAGTAATTAGGGAGAATGTTTCGTTGTTCTCGATTAGTATTACTTCAAGAAATCCTTACCCAAGGTGAAATTATATTTTGTAAATAGTTTACAAATGTCATTAATTGAATTAATAGCTAATAACGAAGAACTAATATGATTAGACTCAAAATAGAGTAGACATGTCTAATCCGCACATTGTATGATGAAAGAATTAAATTATATGGAAAAATTATGCACAAAAAGGTTAGTCAAAATCACTTTGACATTCCTAAATATTTAGGTGGTCATGATATGTTGCTAGATGCCAATCTTAAACTATGATTATAAATTGTTTAATTGGAAAATTAAAGATAAATTAAAAGGATTTTTAGTTTATCTAATTTTAATTATGAATTAAAATTAGATTTTATTATCATTGCCAGCATATTTAGGAACCTAATGGGTCTCAGATATAGAACGGGTTGAAGAGACCAAAGTTAATTTAATCAAGTTGGACTTGATTGTAAAGTTTGAGAAACTTTATGATTAAATATAAGATATTTAATAAATAAAGATCAATATGAGATATTGAATCTTATATAGGCATAATTGGTATTTAATTGAATTTATTTGTAATTCTAATTAAAGTTTAATTGAAATTAGAATTTAATTTTAATTAAATTACTAAAACTTCTAAAGCTTATTATGAATAGGATTAAGCTCTATAGAGCTAGCACTTCTTCCTTAACCCTCTCTATAAGAGTTACAGATTTTTCTCAACCTGTTCTGTAGATACCTTTAGAGGCTGGACACTTGTCCGGCTACAGTGGTTGAGACGGATCAATTTCGGGAACAATTCGAGGAATACAACAAGACAAAGATTAAGCTTTAGAATATGGTACGAATTAAATTTCTGCATTTATTATAATTTTTGTCGATCATTTTATAGAATTAAATAGATCTTAGTTTTTGGGAAATTAAAAGTCACGAAAAAGTTTTGTGATTATTTCACTGCGATCAGGATTGAATCTCAACCTAGTTTTCCAATAGTGGTATTAGAGCCAGATTTTATTCTATAATTTGATTAAAATTTTTATCGTTATTGACTGAAACTTGGAATTGAATTGCAAAAGGTTTGCAACTAATGTTGGGCTCAGTTCTCGGTATTTATTACAAGGTTACATTACGAGAGGATCGAGTGAAGATCATGTGAGAAGAAGGCTGGAAGCTCCAAATTGTAATGAGAAACTTAAAAACCCTGTTTTACCTAATTTGGTGAGTTCCATCGATCACCCTTATGCACTCCTGATGTGACACTCAAAACTATAAAAATCATATATCTCACTTATGATGTTCAAAAATTTCAAACTTTGTACCATTGGAAAGATAAGAGGATATGCTACAACTTTTATGAAGACAACTTTGTCTGATTCTGCCTACATCAATATAGTTTATTCGTTGAAATCAAGACACAATTTTTATCAAGGATAGTGCTGCAGACACTGCCAACACCACTAACGTTATCTTGTAAAGACCATATCTCTCTCATTCGAAGTCCAAAACTTACAAACTTTGTACCATTGGAATGTTATGCTATAATGTTCATGAAGACAAATTTGCCTAATTCCACCTAAATTAACACAATTTATTCATGGAAGTTAGAGTCACTACTTCTGTCTAAGGTATTACAGCAGTTATGTTCCCCCTTTTTCTTCTTTTTCCAATTACAAGCTTTTACAAGTTCTAGAAATAAAAGACTCGGATCCAACCAACCACTAAATGTACATACATGACTCTCAGCATAACAATTTATTTTAAGTCTAGCCAGGGCCATCTAACAACATACTATTCCATCTCTAACAACAATTAACAACTCAATGAAGAAGATAGTTATGAACATGTATAAAAGGAACTTCTTCAACACTTAATCTCATTACTTAATCAAAACAAAGTTTGAACATAGCTTTAATTACATATCAACAGCCACATCACTAGCTTAATACAAAATATAAATGAATGCTCATGTTTGATATGCTTATAAAGCTACCCAAAAATATAGTCGAACTAACTTAGATACAAAAGGTAGCTATCTTGGAGTTTGTCAAAACTTTGCAAAGATCAATAATCTTCTTGTTCTACACCTGAGGAGGAAAAAATAATGGGTTGAACTGCGAAGCTCAGTGGCTAATACATTTATAGTCATTAACAACGAGCAAACAATCAATCATTTTAATCTAGCAATTAAATCATCAACAGTTATATCTCAAAGACTCATAGTTAAAGATGTTATCACATAAAGCATATCATGTATATTTAACCATCAAAACATAACACTCAATTGTGTATCATGCTCGACAAATCAAAAATGAAATGCAAAAACATAATGGCTTGAGAGTCTCATAGATCGAAATGGAGAAACTGAAGTTTACGCCATACACTAAATAAGTCTGCTTCTTAGGAGCTCATGTGCCACAAACAGGCATCCAAGAGAAGGCTTTGAGTCAACGTACATGTGACGAACAAAATGATATCTCTCTTACCCAAACACAAGCAAATTTTTATGCTCAATTCATTTTATCACGTGTTCATACTTTCATACTTCTTGTCCTTTTTCCCTTTTTCATTAATACAAAAAAATGTTGTAACATCTTTCAAGTATGTCATGATCATAAATCATAGAGCATTTTCTAACAATCATAACAATTCAATTCAAGCAATTAAGCATACACACACAAGTAAGAATTAACCTATCATCCACAATAACTATTAATATATTACCCACCTAATTGCCTATAAATCTAAACTCAAGTTTACCTTTCCACTTGATTTTGCATTGGATTTTCTTAGTTTCCTTCAAACTAAAAAATTTTCATTCAAAACAATATACAAATAGAAAATCCATAAAGCTTTAATAATCCAAAAATTGAGCTTAGACTTAGTCTACCCATGGTTTATCTAGGCTAGAATAACTTAGATTTAGTTGAAAATCAATAAAAATCAAAATGGGTTTCTTGGTCCTCTTCTTTCTCCCTTTATTTCGAGCTAAAAATATTCATTTTCTCTAGTTCCTTTTTCTACCAAAATAAGAAGAAAAGATGATGAAGATTACCTAAAACTTAGCTGAATCCTCTTCCTTGTTCTTCTTTCTGCTTTCTCTTTCTACGCTTTTTCTTTATTTCTTTCCTAGCTTCTCCAACACATTTCGTGCATTCTTCTCTTCTCCACTCCTCTTTCTATGCTTTTTCTTTCTTTCCTAGTTCTCCAACACATTTCTTTTCTCATTTATTCAAGACCATTTTTTTTTCCTTCCAAGTTTGCCCTTCCACATTTAATGAAATGTCTACTTGTTCCTTTGTTCTCTTATGTCTATTACATACTAACTTAATTCTAACATTTCTATTTAATAATTCTAATTTCTATTCACGCTTGCTAAATTAACGGACTAAATTCTTAAAAAAAAGTATGGTCCAATAATTCTCCTCCCTTTAAAGAATTTTGTTCTCAAAATTCTTACCTGAGTCTACAATAAGGTGTGGATACTTCTCCTCTATGGCTTGCAAAAGTTTCCATGTTACCCTCTCTCTTGCATGGTTCTTCCATAAGACTTTAACCAATATCACAGTCTTATTTTTCAAGACCTTTTTCTTTGAATCTGGAATCTCTACTGGTTGTTCTTTATAAGTCAAGTCCTCCCTTAATTAAACCTTTAAAGGTTATACTATGTGTGAAAGATCTTATCTATATCTTCCCAACATTGATATATGGAATAGATTGTGAATCTTAGATAATTCTGGTGATAGGGTTAACTTATTGGCTAGAGGCCCAATCTTCCCAATAATCTCATAAGGGCCTATGTATCTTAGACTAAGCTTACCCTTTTTACCTAATCTTAAGACTCCTTTCTATGGAGAGGCTCTAATAAATACTTTGTCTCCAACTTTATATTTCGTCTCCTTTCTATATGTGTTCATATAGTTCTTCATCCTGTCTTAAGCTGCCTTGAGTCTCTGCTTCACTAATTTAATCTTGTCAACTGTGGCTTATACTAACTCAAGTCCTAAAAGTCTCCTTTCACCTTGCTCATCCCATCAAATAGGAGTTTTTTACCTCCCACCATATAAGGAATCACAAATTGCCATTTGAATTCCTAAGTAGTAGGAATTATTGTAAGCAAACTCAATTAAAGGTAGATGGTCATCCTATGAGCCTTTGAAGTCCGTAACACAAGTTCTTAACATTGCCTCCAATATTCGTATTGTCCTCTCTGATTGACCATTAGTTTGTGGATGAAAAGATGTGCTAAAATGCAACTTTATTCCTAAAGCCTCTTATAAGCTTTCCCAAAATCTGGAGGTAAATATGGGATCTCTATCCAAGACTGTAAAAGTTGGAATCCCATGAAGTCTGATTATTTCATCTATGTATTTCTTGGCCAAGGAATTCAAAACATGCTTCCTGTTGGTCTTTAGCAATCCTATCAAGAAATCAATTATAATCTTCTCCCACTTCCATTCAGGAATAGCAAAAGGTTAAGCTTGCCGATAGGTGCTTGATATTTTGCTTTAACTTGCTGACATACTAAGCATTTTCTAACATACTCAGCCACATCTTTCTTCATTCCTCTCCACCAGAAGTGCTCTTTTAAATCTTTATACATTCTTTTACTCTCCGGGTACATTGCATATGGAGCATTGTGTGCCTCATCAAGAATTTCATCCTTCAACTCTTGCATGTCTAGAATACATAATCTGTTACCTACCACCATTAATCCATCTTCTCTTATCTCTAATTCAAAGGGCTTACCACTTTTAATTTCTTCTCTAAGCTTGCTCAAAAACTCATCTTTCTCCTGTAATTTCTTAATCTTCTCATTCAACACTGACCTTATTCTAAAATTAGCCAATATGCAGCCACATTTGACTTACCTTAATGTCATGTTAAGTTTGGCTAATTCCTTCAACAAAGGGAGGTATACTATCTCCATATATGCTATAGTAGATTTTCTACTTAATTCATCTGCTATTACATTAGCTTTCCCCGGGTGCTAATCTATCATCAAGTCATCATTTTTCAGTAGTTCTAACCACCTTCTTTGCCTTAGATTTAACTTATTTTAGCTCATCAAATATTTAAGACTCTTATGGTCTGTAAATACCTTGGTGGTGACTCCATATAAGTAATGTCTCCATATTTTCAACGTAAAAATTATAGCAACCAGCTCCAGGTCAATTGTAGGATAATTCATCTTATAGGGTTTTAATTGCCTTGAAGCATAGGCAATCACTTTATCTCCTTACATCAACACACACCCCAATCCCTTCCTTGAGGCATCACTATATACTATATATTCATCACTACCAGAAGGCAAGGTCAGAATTGGTGCAATTGTGAGCCTATTCTTCAATTCCTCAAAGCTCTTTTGACATTCTTCTGTCCACACAAACTTCTGACTCTTCCTTGTCAATTTGGTGAGTGGGGTTACTATCATGGAAAAGTCTTCTACAAATATTCTGTAATAACTAGCAAACCCAAGAAACTCCTCACTTCTGCTATATTCTTAGGTGCTTCCCATTTAACTATAACTTCTATTTTCCTTAGATCCATATGTACTCCTTTTTCTTAAATTACATGTCTAAGAAACACCACTTCCATTAGCCAAAATTCGTATTTATTGAATTTGGCATATAGTTCTTTCTTCCTCAGTGCCTCCAAGGCAATCCTTAAATGTTCTTAATGCTCCTTTTCACTCATGGAATAAACCAATATATTATCAATAAAGACTATGATAAATTGGTATAAAAAAGGCTTGAAGACTCTATTCATTAGGTCCATAAAGGTTCCAGGGGCATTCGCTAATCCAAAGGACATAACTAAGAACTCAAAATGCCCATATCATGTTTTAAAAGCAGTCTTTGACACATCAGACTCCTTTATTCTCAATTGATGGTAACCAAATCTCAAGTCTATCTCAGAGAAAACTTTTGCCCCTTGTAATTGATCAAACAAATCATTTTTGTATGGGAGGGGATATCTATTCTTGATGATGACATGATTAAGCTTCCTGTAGTCCACACACATTCTCAATGATCCATCTTTCTTCTTCACAAAAAGAACTGGAGCTCCCCAAGGTGAGGAGCTAGGCCTAATATAACCTTTCTCCAATAGCTCTTCTAATTGCCATTTAAGCTCCTTCAATTCTGTTAGAGCCATTCTATAAGGTGGAATTAGTGCAGTGCCTAAAAGAAGCTCGATGGGAAACTCAATTTCTCTAGGTGATGGTAGTCCTAGTAACTGCTCTAGGAAGACATCTGAAAATTTCATGACCACAAGAATATCTTCTAACTTTCCTCTATCTACCTTCGTGTCTACCATATATGTAACGTCTTAATATCCTAAGTTAGGGTCTAGGACCCAAGAATAGTTTAAATGAGAGTATACTAAGAAATTATAAGTGCATTTCACACATCATATGGCATATTTAAATATATGAATTGTGTTAATATTCATGAAATAATTGTACATGCATTCATTGACATTTTTTGGATATAATTGATTTATAAATGCGATTAAATGTGAATTGTGGATTATTGGTGTTGAAATTTTATTTGGAGAGTATTATGATTATTTCCAAATTTTTGGTGAATTTTAGAGAATTTCCAAAATTTTGGGGTATTTTTGAAAAAAAAATAGAATAAAAGACAAATGGGAGGGTGACAAATGGCCCACATGCATGGGTGCTATATGCCGTTGAGTTATCCACCCACGCAATCATCTTGTTTGGAGAAAAATTTTTGTAGCTCACATCTCTTCTTCACCACCGAAAACACCAACAATAAAACTCTTTTCCCTTTTCTTTTCATCCATCACCAAAACTATTTGTTAGACATGTTTGCGTACTTGGATTCTAAATATCAACTATTAGAGAACTAGCTGAAGATGATTATAAGTTTGTGTTGATGTTTGTTTACTTAATAGGATTAGAAAATATGGGATTTTTGAGCTGGAATTTTACTGAATAAAGTAAGTTTTTTGTGAATAACATTTGATGAGGTTTTAATGTTTTGTACATGGGGGCATGCATGAGTGATATGGGAAGAAATAAATTCAGTATTGATAATGTAGAAGTACAGAAACATGGAGAAAAATATAGAAAATAAGGAAATGCAGGAGGGATGTCGGTTTTGATGTTTATGTTTAAATCTTGAATTTTTTAATTGTTTGTGTTGAGATGAGCTAAGATGAAAGTTGTGAAGTTGCTAAATTTATAAAGATGTGAAAAATAGGTTATAGATTCTGTTGACAATTGTTACTGCTCATGAAAACAAAATTGCAATAGAGAGAGGAGGAAGAAGGTGATGGTTTGCATGTATGATTTTGGTTTTTGAAGTGTGAATATGAACTAGAGTATTTTTAATGAACAACTTTGAGTCTTTTAGCTATAACTTTTTCATCCAACCTCCAAATGACTTAAAATTTAAACCAATAGATTCCTAACACATTGTTCCTATTTTTCACAAAAATTTAGAGTCATCTGAATTCATTCGAGAAAGATTTGATTGATGGATTTAGGATGAAAATGAGGAAATGTGATGGAATGTTATGAACTGGAGAACTTTCACTGAACATACTTCGGTATTATGATCATATCGTGATCAATAGATCTCCAAATGATATGATTCATGATTTAAATTGAAACAAAGACATTTTTATATAATTCTTAAGAAGAAAGTGAACTTTAATTCTGTCTTTAAAGGTCTTGAAATTGAGTCTTAGATTAGGCTATAACACTACCCATGACAGAAATCATGTCCTGTGTAATCAGAAAAAGGTTTCTTCATCAAAGTTGTAGCTTATTCTCTTAGATTTCAATTGGTATATATTTTGTAATTTTTGGATATTGGAATTGAGAGATAATAGTTGTAAAACTTGAATTCATGATCATTCCCTAGCCAAATTTCAAATGTACTTGGCTTGTAGTATTTTGAGCATAACTCATAAAATAATGAACCAAATTGTATGATCTTGGTGTCATTAGAAACTTAAGGCATAGGAGAACAATTTTTTAGAAGAAAGTGCTACAATACAATATTTTACTTGTTATAATGATCATCTAAATTAGACTCGAAAGTGTGGGTTGAAAAGAAAGATGGAATAGTTAATGAGTGTATGAATTTTGACATATTTGGAGTATAATTGATCTTTGCCTCGATTTATTACAGAAGTATACCTGGGAGTATGTCATTGAACATGCATGTTACATGATACATTTATAAAAATGCATATTTAGTTACATAAACATTATGGTAACATGAAATTGTATTTGATTGCATATGGAAGAGCAACTAGAGCGATTGCTTCCAGATATTCCCGGAACTTCACGGCAATAAGCAAAAAGGGAGCAATTATGAGTAACCTAAGATAGTCTCATCTTAATTTATTTTATTTCTTTAATTTGATATGTGTTGATTGTGTTTTGAATTTTGGACCATAATTTTCCAAGGTGTTTGATGCATGCAAATATTATTGGAAGTGCTACTTTTATGTGAATGAGAATGACTAATTGAATTTGATATATGCTGATTGTGTTCTGAATTCTAGACAATAATTTTCTGAGTTGTTTGATGCATGTAAAAATCATTGGAAGTGCTACTTGTATGTGAATGAGATTGACTATTTGATTCTCAACGTAAATGTTGAATGCCGGATTAAAAGTTTGATGACAAATGTGAATGAGAAAGAATGTGAATGTGATTGAATGAATAAATATGATGACTGAATTTGTCAATGCATTTCATTTCCAATGCATGAAATATAAAGGCAGTTGTGACTAATGTCGCTAGTTAAAAAGAGCTTAAAGCTCAGAAACATATGGAAAGAGCTTAAGGCTCAACGTTTACAATGAGCCCTGTATCCCCAACGAGTAAGGGACAGTATGATAGAGCTCAATATCTACAACAGATACGGGATAGTGAAAAAGACACATAGTCACAACAACGTAAAAAATGAATGTGTCTCATGAATATTGTTTTCACATATGAAATGAATAAATTGAATGATTGCACTGTTGTGAGAACTTTTCTTGAATGAATTTGTGATAAACTATTGATGATTGTGTTCTCCAAAATTGTAATAAAATTATGAATTGTTTTGACTATGTGATTGAAATATGACAATTATGAACAAAATGTGTCGTGATATGACTCGATGATAATCAAGTTGATGTGAATTACATGATAACATGAAATGTTATGATGTATAACAAGAGTGAACCATCGAGGATGGTTACTCTACTGAGTTCACAAAACTTAAAAAAATTACAACGTTGACAATTTCAGGTTTGAGAGAGAGCGACGACCTAGCTGCAAAGACTATATTTTGGTACAAGTTATAGCTCAAAGATCGGTCAGCTGGGGACTGACGATTATTTTTTAGTTTTTGGTTTACTTCCTCATTTATGTAGCATACTTTGTAAACTGAACTGTAAGCTTTGACAGGCTAACAATGTATACATATGAATGATGGATCTAATGCTACATTGTACATTATGGTTTATGAAATGAAATGAGGAAATTTTTGGACTTTAGATAATGTGTTATTTTTCATTTTACTTATGATGCCATGTAGTAAAGTGAAGGTGAGATAGTTAACACATCACTTCTGTCGGGCATGTGCACGTGTGATCGTAAGGCCCACGTGCATGTGTCAGATGGGAGTGAGGTGTTATAACATATGCCAAGAATGCTTCACATCCTTTCCTCATCATTTTCTGTGTTGTTAGAGCCAAAATAATTCTAGGTGGGCTTGCTTTCCTGTCTCCCATAAACACCACCTTACCACCTTTGTCTAGCTCAAGCTCTACTGTCTTCTATTTGCAATCTAAATTGGCATTATATTTTTCTAACGTATTTATATCCAAAATCACATCTAATCCCCATCTTCAATGACATTAAATGCACCACTAATTTTCCTCCACCAATGTATAATTCATAATCCCTATAGACTTGACTAATAATGATATATTGTTCAATTGAGGTACTAACCATTAAAGGACTATCTAATGGGCTCAAACTTGTACTATACACAATCTTACTTGAGGAAAAAAATGAATGAGTAAACCCTAGATCAATGAAAAAAATAATATCGTCAATAAACAATTTAACCATACCAGTCATAACCTCTGACATTGCTTCTGCATCCTCCCTCGTCATTGCAAACACCCTAGCTGGTGCTTGCCCGCTCGGTTTTTTTGAAGGATTTACTTTCTTGGTTGCAGTAGAACTTCCCACTTCAGTTGCATTCTTAACTCCCACAATCTTAACCCTTCTTGAAGCTTGCGTATGAGTTCCCTCCCATCTTGCATACTATGGGCACTATCTAGCCATGTCCCTTTTTTCCCATAGTTAAAACAAGCTCCACTCAGCCTATAGCACTCCCCTTTGTGGAATTTGCTGCAATGGTTACATTTGGGAATGGATGGCTTATCCCCCTCCCCTCTTCTTCTTCCTCCAGTCGTTAAGGCTTTATGAGAGATAGTTCTCATATGTTTGGACTTGCTCGCACCACTGCTCCTATCCTCATATTGTACGGAGAAATTCTTGGCACTCCTATCTGACATAAGGCACTACCTCCCCTCCTAAATTGTTATCTTTCTTTTCTCTTTCTGTTTATTGCGCTCTTTATATTCTCCATATTTTTAACTCTTAATGCAACTTCTACCAGCTATTGAAAGTCACAAAAATTTTGCGTCACTACTTTTTCTCTGATGGTTAAATGAAATCCTACTTCAAACCTATGGTACTTAACTTCTTCGCTCATCATCATCTCAACTGCATATAAGGACAATTGCGTAAATTTGCACTTATATTTGCTCATTGTCATCTCCCTCTAGGTGAGACTCAAAAACTCCCTTTGCTTCTGCTGAATATATACCTCAGATAAATATTTCTTCCTATAATCAGCTAGGAAGTCCTTTCATATCAACATTGATGGTTTTATCTGACTCCCTGGTACACTTTCCCACCAATGCAGGGCATCTCCCTGTAACAAGCTTGTAGCATATTCAACCTTTTCATTATCCCCACAGTCCATTTCTTCCAATATCCTTTTTGTCTTCCTCAACCATGTTTCAGCTTATTTTGGATCAGTTGTTCCATAAAAATCTACTGCCTCATTCTTCCTAAACTTATCAAATTACTTTCCTTTCTTAGCTGGGGCTGGGGTAGAAGTTTGTGGCATCTGGCTTATGGCCTGGACAAAAACTTGAGCAAAGGGTTGGAACAGTCTAGGATCTAAGGGAGTAGTCACTTGCTCTTGTAAAAGAGGTGACTTATACATTTGTGATCAAAGGGGCTCATACCATGCCCTACAGAAAACTTAGCTGAATCCTCTTCCTTCTTCTTCTTTCTCCTTTTCTCTTTCTACGTTTTTTTCTTTCTTTCTTAACTTCTCCAACACATTTCATGCATTCTTCTCCTCTCCTCTCCTCTTTCTAAGTTTTTCTTTCTTTCCTAACTTCTCCAACACATTTCTTTTCTCATTTATTCAAGACCATTTTTTGTTCTTCCCAGTTTACCCTTCCACATTTAATGAAATGTCTACTTGTTCCTTTATTGTCTTATGTGTATTACATACTAACATAATTCTAACATTTCTATTTCATAATTCTAATTTCTATTCATGCTTGTTAAATTAATAGATTAAATTCTAAAAAAAATTGAGGTCCAATAACTAATGTCTGAAAAGTGTTGCAGGTTAAAACCATGTAAACCCTATAGCCAATTGATTAAGAATTTGGAATTCTGGCATGCAATTTGTTGCTTGTGTTCTGGGTTTTGCTGGCGGCGACAATGTCAGACAAAACCATGAAAACCTAAATTGCCTCATAAGATTCCTTTTTATGCCACATTGATTGATGTTGTACTTTCTTTGGTTCTAGAAAACAAATAACAAACAAAAATGAGGTAGATCGATATGCCATTAAGCACATGCACCGTAGGTAAATGGAAAGGTCTTACCCTTTATTAAGATAGAACCACATAGCTACAAAAATAAATAAAAGGGAGCAGTAGCTTGAAAAGTGGTAGCAGTCTTACAGAAGACTAGTGGTTGACGGCAGCATGGGTTGAAGGTGACGACCAGGGTTTGGCCTCTTTAATATTCGGGTTTGAGACTATATTGAAGAATAGGGGTGTTTGGCAATAGGTTTATGAATGATTTTGATTGGTTAATAGTTTAAGTAAAACTTAAAAAAGGAATTATTTAAATAAGTAATAATGTATTCTTTATTTAATTAAAACATAAACATAATTTCAAATTTGTTTTAAAATTCAAAAACCAATTCCAAAAGTAACTAATTTTCTTAATTTGAATAAGATTAATAATTATATTGATTGCTAATTAATTTTAGAAAAGTGACTTGTAAAATTATAATTAATTATTTTCAATTAGATTGAAATTAATTGATTAGACTCCTTAAAATTAAGAAAAGTATTTTCTTAAATAATTAAGAAAGTTGTTTCTTAATTAAATTTATTTATTTCAATTTGATTGAGATATATTAAATTTATAATTTTATTTGTTTAGAGAATTATTATTTAATTAATTTATAAATTGTTTCTTTATTTATGAATAACAAGAAATAAATCTCTAAATAAATAATATATAATAAATTTTTTAATTAAATTTAAAAGTGTTTTATTTAATTTTGAAATTAGTTTCCTTTTAATATTAGAAAATAATTTTCTAATTAAAGAGAAACAATTTCTATTTAAATTAACCTTATTAGAAATAACTATTTCTACTGAGATTAGAAATAGAAATTTCTAATTAGATTAAAAAGTGTTACTTATATAATTTTTAAAAAGAGTTTTTCTAAATTATAATAAGTAAGTGGAATAATTTATTGAAAATTGTTTTCAATAAAGTTTAATATATTTATTAAAGGAGTCGAGATAAACTGGAAATAGTTTTCAATTAGATTTGAAAATTATTTTCAAATCAAATTAAATTTCCATTTAGAATAGGAATTTAATTTATTTAGGAATCAATTGTTTTAATATAATTTAAGTTTTCCAAAGAGTTGGAAATGTTATTTTAGACTATGAAGATCAATAATTAGAATCAAAGAAAGCTTGATATTTTATGCATATAATTTGATTATGAGTGCATAAGTTCCATGCTTTATTTATATGGTTGATAAAATATATTGGATGCATGATAAATTGTATGTTTTATAGTGTAATATTTTACATGCAATTTGTGTTTGATGAGATAAATGATGTTAAATCTCTCATTAAAATTTTAAATGCATATTAAGAACGTAATTATTGCCTTCCATTATTATAAGAATAAAGTAAAGTTATGTTTATTGTAGGCTTATTGAGCAAACTCAAGGCCATTTTAGCCCGAGCATGTTTAGTCTTATGATAATAGGTTCTACTTAACTAAATTTGTGTGATTTAGATGAGTAAACTCAGGATCACATGAATTTAGAGGCAGGGTTAGGAATAACATATTAGAGTAATCTTTCCAAATAGTAGCGAGGGCTGTTATTTCGAATAAAATAATAGGAGTAACCAAATGCATGATTAAGGTCTTAATCTTATTTGGTAGTCATAGCATATAATTGATTACTTACTTTCTTACATTTATATTTTGTTCTTAGTGGAATTTACCGAATTTAGTATAGTTGATATTATATTAGTGAACCCAAGTTCTTAGACATAGGGTATGTTTAAGAAAATTCTTAAAAGTTAGATAGAAAATTGTATGATAATTATGCAATTTTGCTATAATCCCTATTGAGGATATGGTGACAAAGTTATAGAGATATGTCAAAATCATATAGATAACAAAATTTATTGACATTTTAAGTTGACTAATGTCTCATAAACTTTGACAATGACATGTAAGATGTATCTCATCACCATGATAGCAAAATGCAAGGGGTTGCATAGAGTAAGGCTAAAAGGTATAGTACCTTGTTAGAATTATTTCACTTAATTTATCCTACTAAAATCATAATTGTGGACTGCAATTAAAGGCTTAATAAAAGTATGATAATAGTTGTCATTAAAAGAAAACAATTGCATAATTTTTCTTACCTATATGTGATATGATAGAGATCATATGTATTTCTAATTCATGGTTATGAGTATCTGATACTGAATTTAGATTCAACATTATCGTAATGTTCAATGCATGGTTAGAAATAGATTGTTAAGTCAAAGTAGATGATCCAAGTTTATGCAAATAGTTTGTATATTTACTGGATCAAAGGAGACTTATGCTTAATGTAACACCGGACTTTCTGAGCCCTTTTGTGTTGCTCTGTATTTGGAGATACTAATGTATATCGGTATATACATGGTTGTATATGAGTTTAAAGATGTACTTGAATCCTTTCGGTGCGTATCCAGTGATATATAATGTTATGTGCCCTTACCTGAACTTAGAGTTCATCGGTCCGACATATGAGCTTTTAAGTGTGTAAAACCAAGTTCACTGGATGGATATGACCATGGTGGTTAAATTAAATGTGTTCTAATTCCTTATAGGTGATTATACATGATTTATAGAATTATCGGACACTTAGAAAGCTAAATTGGAAAAGTTGATGTATATAAGGGCTTATTTGCAAATTGTCAAAAGTTAAAG
>JANSVA010007926.1:0-16024 GCA_025504915.1 Erythroxylum reticulatum | reverse complement strand
AAGTCAGTTTTACGTTTATCACTAACTACTAAGGTATCATAATAGGAACCCTCACTGGTATATCATGTATACAAAGCCACAAAGGAATGTTAGTTTGATTTATCTGCATAGATTTAACATTAGGTCTCCAAGATTAGATGAGGGAAGGTTTATTATAAATATGTCAACGACCAGACTTAATGACTGGATCCACTACATCAGAGGAGTTGAATTTGAAGAAATATATTTCTTGATTGTTTACCATGATATTAAAAAGGCCGAATTGCTTCCATTTGCTAGCTACCCAAGTTTTCATATAAGGAAAAGGAACTCTTTTATTTAGAAAGAAACCAACCATAGTGGATTTCCATTTTTGATCTTTGGTATGAAGAATGGAGATGAGGGTGACACAATTTGATGCTTAGAGGTAATACTAGGGGATAATAGGAAAGCTTAGCTTAATGGTTCATACTGCCAACAACTTAAACCCATATTGGCTTGGCATGTAAAGAATTGGCAAGATTACTAGATGGAGAAGAAGTAATGGAAGCAGGAAGGTGATAAGGAGATAGAGGGGAAGGGGAAGGCATTGAAGGAGAGTTTATTATAGGGTCTATTATATGATAAATTTGAATTCAGCATTAATATGTATTTTAAAGACCCAAACTAATTTATGAACTTTCATTGTCCAAAATGCATGACGCTCTAGTTCTGCAGGCAAATGACACGCCTTAACATATATTAGTCTAAAGGGGGTAGTTTCGATTAGAGTTTTGAATGTAGTTCGATAAGTCCATAGGGCATTATCCAACTTCAATGCCAAGTCCTTTCTCGAAATATTTACTATTTTTCGAAAATGCACTTAAGCTCCCATTTTACAACCTTAACTTGTCCACTAGTCTGTGCGTGGTAAGGGGTGGCAACTTGATGATGGACCTTTTATCTTTTTAGAAGAGCATTAAAAGATCTGTTGCAGAAATTTTCTCCTCCATCACTTATTATAGTTCTTGGCACTCCAAATTGGTTAAATAACCTTTTAATAAACTTCTGGACAACTTTGCCATCATTAGTTGGAGATTCCATGGCTATGGCCTAGTGACATACATTGTCCACCCCACTAGAATGTATGTGTTCCTCCTTTGTAATGAGATACATAAGACAACTGTTACTAGCCATTTCTTCTAACAACTTTTCTACTTCGTCCACCATCTTCCTCATCAATGATCCTCCTATTGCTCCATCAATGGTGCCTCAGGTCAGTGAGTTCACTCCATTATAAAAATTTTTCAGAAGAAATTCTTTTGGTAAATTATGGCGAGGATACTTCCTTTGCAAATCTTTATAGCTTTCCTATGCCTCATAGAGTGACTCCCCATCATTTTATTGGAATTTTGTGATTTCTTTGATGCACGCACCAATTGCTCCTAGGTTGTGACATTTGTAGGATTGAGTGGATGATACCATGCCTTTACTTTATCCCTTAGTGTAAAAGGGAAGAGCCTCATCCTAACGACATCTTCCTAAATTCCATAATATCGAAAGGTATCACATATTTCTAAGAAATTTACTATGTGTGTGTTAGGATCCTCATTGGTCAGTCCATAGAATTGCACATTTGTTTGCAACATGTTTAGTAAGGATGGCTTTATTTCGAATCAAGGTGCTTAAATAGACGGTCTAGTGACATCTTGATTAGTCACATTAAATCCCGATCTCATGAAATCCATGAGGGTCCGAGGTTGGTTCCCTTGGTTTTCTCCTTGCTGAAACTCTTAATGAAATTCCTCAGCCATGGTTGCTTCCGTATCCTCTTCTTCTTTACGTCTAGCTCTTTAGATTGCTAGCTCTAACTTGGTGATGATCAGTTCAAAAATTTCGACTATCTGACTCAAACTCCTAGTAACTCTTGTGTCCATGCAATTGCACGGACACAAGAGTGACAAAAACTCCTTAGAATAAAAGAATTAAACTAATCCTACTAACTCCTCGACAACAATGCCAAAAACTTTTTGAGCAAGTTTTACTTCTAATAAAACCCTTAATATACCACAAGTGCACGGGTCGTGAATGTAGTATATAAGGTTTTGATCCCTCAAGGAGTTGGTGAACTAATATAATTCTAAGTTATCAAAGGCTTAAAAGAATTATTAAAAACAAAATAAAAACTAAACAGAAAAGTAAATTCATGAATATGGATTGATTAAAAATTTAATTATAAAATTAACACAAATAATTCAAAATTCAGCACCACTAATGAACAATTAAAAATCACACAAGGAAGATTAGCTGATTATGAGAAGGAGGATTTATCCTAACATTAAATTCTAATATAAGTACTTTTAAGTTAATACGGTATCGATCTTAGACTTTCAAAAGGTGGATTACTCTCTCTCAAGTTATAATCATTAAACCTTAAATCATAACCCCTAATTGAATTATGGAATTTGCAAACTCTCAATTAACAAAAAGCCCACACATCCAATTTTATCTTAAGCCCTCTTATAAACAATCAGGCCCTCACACGAGATCTCTCTTCGTTTAAATTACCGATTTGATTATTTGTGCGATTTATTATATTGTTTAACTCTCATCACCCAATCAAATCGTTTTACTATCGGGTCACTCTCTTCATTTTTGTTAATGAAGCATGCAAATACAAAAAATACAACAAATAATCATAATACACAATGTGTTAACATCTAAAGAAATCACATTAACATTTATTCCAGAATAAATCCCTAAGGGAGTTTAGAATATCATCATCAAACCCAAATCTATCATTATCAAATCCATCTTATACATTTAAAAGAAAGAATAATAAAGATGAAATTAAATGTCACTTGGTCGGAATAAATCGAGAAGATAGCAGCAGTGTAGCCCTACTTCTCCTTCTTCCTTTCTCCTCTTCTCTTCTTCTTCCTCTCCCTTGGATCTTTCTCAAAGTGGCAAAAAATGGAGCTTTCTTTTAGGCCTTCTTTGTTTTTTCTTTATATATCTTTTCCATTTAAGGCAAACATTAGCGTTTACTGGGGCTCAAAAGTTCAGAATACCCTTTAAAAAGTCACATGATTGTGGCAAAGGGGCCAAGATCGTGATAAACCCACCAAGCTTCTACCATGGTTGTGGCTCTGGGCTTTCTCCGAATTCTCTCTGTTCTTTGATATTTGATCTAAAATAGTAACAAACATATCAAGGCACCTCAAATATGCAAAATTTAAGCACAATAGAATGCTTTAACCCATAAAACACTCAAAACACAAATATCTAACTAAAACATGCACTAATCATTCAATTTAACAACTAAACATATACTAAACTACAAACTAAAATATTATGCAACTTACAACTATCAGGTACTGCATTGTGATTGAATATACTCTTATCATTTAAAGCCTATGCTATGGTGATCTCTAAATGTAAGGCTATTCAGAGTCTCTTCATACCCTATAGTTATGTAATGGGCCACAAGATAACTAACTATCAAACCAAAAATGAGTTATCAAGCCATCTCTAATAATGGTGATAAGTTCACGCCTCATAATTTCCATTGTTCGTAAGACGACCCTCCACGAGGATGAGGAGGTGGGTTTACTTTGAATACTCCAAATACTTCTCTCTTTTATGAAGATACCAAACATCCATTAACACCAAAGGGCTTGTTTATCCATCATCAACCTATATAGTATTTTGGCCATCATTATGGTATTCAAAAGCTTCAATGATATGATTCCAAGGCCCTTTTTTTCTTTTGTTAGACATATATTTCCATTCCATTTTGTCCCTTTTGACATAATCTTTATATCCATTCCACACAAAGTTGTTGAAAAGCCTCTATATGGTTTTAATAATTTTCTTAGGAATGACTAGATGAGCAACCAAAAACACATTTAAAGAATTCAACATCGAGGAAATAAGATGCAATCTTCCACAATGACTAGAGTTTTGGTGCTCTAATTAGCAATTTTGCCTTTGATCCTTTCAACGAGTAAATAGAAGTTAGTAACAGTAGGGTTAGAGCTGGTAATAAGAATGTCAAAATACACCATTGGGAGGGTTTGGAATTAGAAACCCGTGATGGAATGTATTGCTGTTTCACTCCCCAAAGCAGATTTGGATACTACGAAGCTACTTTTTGCAGAATTAGCCTCCAAACTCGATAGTTTATTGAAGATTGTGACAATTTTCATCAAGGTAGTGATTGATATCTGATCAGATTTTGAAAGTAAAACAAGGTCATTTGTAAAGCTAAGGTTAGTAATCCTTATACTGGTGCATTTGGAGTGATACTTAAAAACTTTAGTGCGTGTGACCATTGCCTTTGGAGTTATGTTAAATACTTCCACAACAAGAGTGAAAAGATATGGAGATAAGGGGTCACCTTTTCAAATCCCCCTTAAAGCTCTGGAAATGCATGTGAAGCTATCCATTCACTAAAATTTTGTTGGTGGGGGTGGTTATACATTCAGCTATCCATTGTTTGAAAGTTGGAGGAAAATTCAAAGCTCCAAGTGTATTGAGTATCAACTACTAGTGAACACTATCAAATGTTTTTCTGATGTCTACTTTGAGAAAATAATTCTTTCTACATTTCATAGAGCCATAGGATTTGATGAGTTTTTACAAAAGAAGCATATTGTTTTCCATAATCCATCAAGGAATGAAAGCCCCTTGTGACAAATCAAAATAATTAGCTAGGACTTTCTTCAACCTTTAAGCTAACACCTTTGAAATGATTTCGTATATGGTATTACAACAAGATATGGGCCTAAAATCAAAGAAAGTGACATGCTCACCAGATTTAAGCACTAAAGTGATAAAGGTACTATTAAATCTGTCAATAGCTTTCCTTTGTTGAAGAATTCAAGAATCGCAGCTGCCACAGTAGGCTTAAGAAGGTGCTAAGCCTTGTTGTAGAACATTAGATTGGAGCCATCCAGATTAGGGGATTTGTGGGGGTTTAAGCTTTTCAACACTGCATCAATTTTTTATGACTGGTAATAGGTTGAGTTAGCTCGTCAGCTTTAATTTGTGATATTTGACATTGTATAAGTTTCTTTATAAAATGTTGAGAAGATGTAGCCTGAGAAGGGGATGTCAAAAGTTAAGAAAAATAATCATATACCCCATGTAATAAGGAGGTTTAAGAGTTTAATAACTGATTGTTATGCATCAATGGGATGACTTGGTTGGTTTTCCTAGAGATAACCCTTATGTGGAAATATATAGTTTTTCTGCTATCCCCTTTTAACTATGCAGCTCATAATCTCTATTTCATTAAGGAGTAATCATAGGTAAGAGCTCTGGAAAGGTATTGAATAGCTGATTATTCCTGGTCTTTCAAGAATGGAGATGATGGATCATCTTAAAGTAGAGTTTGGATTCTGTCTAGAGCTGCTTGTGCAATGGTCAGCAAAGGATGGGTATTCTTGATGTTGTTTTTAAATAGCTCCTTTAATTCCTTTTAATAAGGGAGAGCTTCCTCACAAGAATGAATTGCTTAGTACATTGTATGTGTGTATATAAGACTTTCATAATATAAAAATCAAATTTAACAAGTTTAACTAGTAGGGTGTCGAATCTAAAAGGAAATCTGACTCCTTCTAAAAATAGGTGTACTGTTATAGTTGAATGGAATAGGTTTTTAACCACATTTAGTTAGCCAAGCATTGATCTAACTTCTTCTTAATGAAGTTATCACCTTCTTGCTTATTGCATCAGGTGAAAAAATTGCACCTCCTGAGGGATATCTGTGACTTGGATATTAGCCAAGCATTATCGTATCTCGTCACAAGGTATTCCAACAAATCTAGCCCCTTGTGCTTCATTAGGGTTAATGAAAGCATTGAAACCTCTAACTATGATCCAAGGTTGAGAAATAGAGGTTAATAAGGATTTAATTTGGTGCCATAAAGCAAATCATTGATAAGAAGCATTATGAGAATAGATGAAAGTAGTGCAGAAGGATATACCTGATTCCTTTTGGACAACTTCAAGATGTAGCATTTGATCAGTGGTGAAGCCAATAGTGGTGGTGACTGCAAAGGTATTGTAAATATCCAAGATTCTCCCATTAGGATGATGGTTATAATTGGATAGCAAGTTCCAATCAATAGGAAAAAATGGAGAATGTTGCAGTTTGAGGACTTCATTTGGGTTTCTAAGAAACCAACTATGAAAGCTTTATTATAGAGGACAAATTTCCTCATCAAAAGTTTTTAATGAGGGGCATTGCCAAGCAACTGTGAACATGGTTTATTTTCCCCAATAAGAACCTTTTTCTTCCTACTAAACCTCCTTTTAACAACCATTTCAACTCATCCATATTGGATTTCTTGTTAGGTGTAATTTGAGTACTCTTGTTAGGTTGACCTTTTATAGGAATCATAGCATATGTTGAAACATTCAAAGAGTGTACATCAACCTTAACTAAAGGATTAAAACTGGTAGCAAGCAGAGGCTATGATTGCAAACGGAGTTTAAGGGTAGTGGTAGATCAAGTTATGCTTATGTTTTAGTCTTTATAAGAGTTTTCCTTGTCAAATTGGGTGTTGGTACTTCAGGTTGTGCTTTTGTTTTAGATGTATGCCCCATAACTTTTTCATATCCCCATGAATTAAATAATCGACTTGTTGGCTTGTACACTTTCTTAATATTAAGTTGGGGTTTCTAAGCATAAGAAACCTTAATATGATCTTCAAAATGTTCCAGATCTTCATCTAATATTATAATTATTAGGCAGATCAGTCATATAAGAGACAAAACATAAATTCTTGTAAATTGAACCCGCCTCATCTCAGTAGTTGCTTAGTCTAAGAAAATAGACTTACCTAGATAGCTAGCAATGTAGCTGAGTCCAGTAGTGGTCCAATATTCCAAGGGGATGCCATATAGGTTGATCCAGATAGGTATATTTCTTGCTTGATATATGCCATTTTAATACTAGATCTCTAGGTTTGTAGAAGAAGTGGGTTATTTGGGATGTGCCAAAGACTAGTTTGGAGCACTTTTTGGGCATCCTCTATATTAGAAAAACGAAACAGGAATACTTCATCACTGTTGATGAGGACCTCTTGTAATCCCAAATTTTTCCAATTACGTATGGCGTAAATTTGCATCAGTCATCTATGAAAACTTAGGAGGCAATTCTTATGACAAGCTCTTGGATTGGTAGTATATCTCTTAAATGCTTAATAATTGAATGAAATAAGGATTTTTCTCAATTTATATGTCTTCTGTAAAATTAAGGAATATCCTAATCAAAACTACGAGATTCTCCCTACAAGCATCACCAGATTCCTCTCCAACTCTAGTTGGCGGTAACCTTCCTTTACATCACCTTACTGTCATTGCTCTTGTATACCCAGTAGTGAAATTAATTAGATTATTGTTTTCTTTTCTCTGGAAATTGATTGTCTTCATCTTGATACTACATTGTCTTTCATTTGCGCCTGCCTATTTTTCCGTCTATTTTTATTTAAATGCTTAGAAATTTTATATAAATTTAAGGACTTAGTTATGCAAGCTAGTGTATCCTTACATGGGTTCATCCAATTGATTTTAATATGCATGTCAGAGTACGCTTACATGGAATCTTCATTAGGGTCAGCTATTAGTAAATCTAGGATGTATCTAGCATAAGTGACTAGTTGAAGAGTAATGTGTCAAAATCCACTTTTTGTTAGTCTATTATATTTTGGTCATTTAGTATGATGTTCTTTTAGACATTTAATCTATCACTTAATATATAGTTAAGACTTTTACGCTACCATTCTCAAAGATGTATAGGCTATAAATGTTTAGTCTATAATTTTGAGAGAAGCATAATTATTGATTTATGGCAATTTTATTCTATCATTTTATGAGACACTTAATCAATTATTTGCAAAAACGTTTAGTATGATTTTTTGGGAAAATATTTAATATGATATTTTGTAAGAAGTTTCACATGTTGTTTTATGATAAATTTCATTTGTCATTTTGTGAGATGCTTAATATTTCATTTTTAAGAGTTAGAGTATATAGTTTTTTGAGATGTTCAAGTTGTCTTTTCGTAAGCTATTTAATTTTTCTTTTACAAGATATTTAGTCTATAATTTGGGAGATGCATTATCTATCATTTTCTTTTAGACGAATTCAAGCCTAAAATAAGAAATCTAATATGTAATATCCCATTACCCATGTTAAGGTTATAATTGTATATATGAGAGTTTATTAAGAAATTAGAAAGTGAATTTCATGCTCATGCATAATATGGAATACACATACACTTGAATATTTATTTTTGCACACTAAAATGATTATAAATGCATTTATTGACATTTTCTGTGTATAATTAATTTTTATATATGATATGTGATTTTAATGAGAATTTTGGTTTATTTGTATTGAAAACTAATTTGGAGAGTGTAGTTATTGGATTAGAAAATTTCAGTGAACTTTAGGAAATTCCAAAAATGTTGAGCATTACTGAACTAGGAAAATTTGCGATATGGCAGATTAAGTGAAAAATGGAAATAGAAATAAGAATAAATGATAATGAAGGAATTTTAGAGATGAATTTAGAATTTTTGTTATAATGATATTAAAAAAATATACAGACAAACTGGAGTAAAATTTGAGATGATAACTAGTTAAATGAGAAATTAGTTTAATGCCTTAGAACATGGATAAGTGACAAGTGTCACTTTCCTAGTTTAAGATTTATTATTATATTATACTTGGAAGAACAAGTCACTATTGTTATTGACTTACTGTTCTTCTTCGTAGCTATATTCTTCAAGCTTCTTCTTTTACACGGAGTTTTTCATCAGACCTCTACCAAAATTTAACCTTGCTTTCCTCTATCTATTACCACTCCTTCCTTGTTATCTATTTCTTTTGCCTCAAGAAAAGCCTAACCTAAATCACCTTCAAGATGATGTACGTGGTTGCATGAGAAATTAGGGCTTCTTGAGATTTTGAAGATTTTGAAGTTTTAACAAGTAAGTGTCATGTTAATCCTTATAAGTAGTAGGAAATGAGAAATTAGGGCTTCTTGAGATTTTGAAGATTTTGAAGATTTTGAAGATTTTGAAGTTTTAACAAGTAAGTGTCATGTTAATCCTTATAAGTAGTAGGAAATGAAACAAATTTGGTGATTTAATTAACATTTCATGATCATGAGAAAAAGGGACAATTTTCATAAACCCATGAAAATAAGATGAAAATATAGATGTATTGTTTTTACATATTTGATGATCATTATGTTATAAGATAGTGTAGAAATGATTTTTGGAGTTGAATGATCAATGAAAATGTGCATGAGATGAGTGCAAAAATTCATGAAAGATGATATTCATATATGTTATGTTTTCTCTTCACTATATATATATATATGTGTGTGAATATTTTAGTGATTTACAGATGAACTGAAAATAAGTTTAGAGGTAAGGAATAGGTGTAAGGTGATGTCTAGAGATGAGAAAGAATGATTAAAGTGATAGCTAAAGGAAGGGAATGAAGCTAATGCAAAAAAATGAAAGAAGAAATGCAGAAAAATGGTGAAATGTGTGGATGATTCTTTTCTGTTTTTGATGTTTATGTTTTAATGTAGATTTTGAATTTTTTGTGGAGGATTTGTGTTAAATGAGAGTCAAAAATGGGGGAAGATATAAGTTAGAAATGTTGGTTTAAGTGAAAGAAAAGAAGAAGAAGAAGAAGAAGAAGAAGAAGAAGAAGAACTGCAGTTTGGTAAAGAAGAGGATTTACACGATCGTGCTTCTGCACGATCAAGACATTTGAAGGGGATCTGGAAAAGCACGATCGTGCTGTTGCATAATCGTGACTTTTAGAGGGATATGGAAAAGCACGATCGTGATTCTGCACGATCGTGACTTCTGTGTCTACCGAAGAGGGACTACTTTGAACATCCCTTATTCTTTTGACCATAACTTCTTTTCCCTACCTCAAACGTCATGGGATTTAAACCAACAAACTCATAACACATGGTTCTATATCTTCAACAAAAATTATAGCAATCTGAATTCATTAGCAAGAGATTGAGTGATGAATTTGGGATGAAATTGATGAGGACTTCTGGAATATCTGAAATGGAATGATTTTCATTGAATATGCTTTGGTATTTTGACTATATCTTGATCTATAAATTTCCAAATGAGATTATTCTTAATTTAGAGTAAAATAGAGACATACGACTACAATTTTTAAGGGAAGTTGAATTTGAATTCTATCCTTAAGATTCTTGAAATTTAGCTTGAGATTCAGTTTTGGCTTAGGCTGCAGCACTATCGTTACAGAAATCATGTCCCGTAGTTATCGAATAACCAGTATTGATGTAGGCCAAATCAGATAAAGTTTTCTTCATAATATTATTTTCTTAACTTTCTATTGGTATAAAGTTTGTAATTTTTTGATATTTTAGTTGAGAGATATGAGTTGTACAACTTGGAGTGCATGATCATGCACTAGCCAAAATTTTAAACGTACTTAGTATGAAGTATTTTAAGTATGACTTTTGGAATACCGAATCAAATTGTATGATCTTGGTGTTCTTAGAAACTTAAGAGTTAGGAGAACAATTTTATAGAAGAAAGTGTTATACTCCATTTTTGTGATCTGAAAGAACATGTAAAATTGACCCGAAAGTATGCTTCAGGAAAAATCTGAATTGACTAAATGAGTTATCAATTTTGATTTTAATGATTTTAGTGAGGTGTAAACCTAAGTAGAAATTATACTTAGGTGAGTTTCATATATGATTGATGATGTAATGAGAATAACGAAAAGATACCTGAGATTATCATGAACATGCATTGTACATTTTTCATATACATGAATGTGCATCAATGAATATCTATACGATTGTGCAAAATTATGATATGTGTATATTGTACGATATATAGGAGCATTTGGAACGTCAACATCTAGACATTGCTAGGATTCTGAGGCAATAGCTTCGGGAGCAAATAGTGAATAACCTAGACGGTTTCACTTAATTATTTGTTTGCTTAAATTTTGTTTTCAATTATCTTATGAATGTGATTTGATTGTTTGATTCCGTACATTGAAGGTCTAAGGTTTTGATGCATGAATGTGATAATTGAAGTGTTCCTTGTACGTGAATGTGAAGAAATAAGTGTTGGTCTACAATTTATTGAATGTTAAGTGTTACTCAAAAAGTTATTGAATGTCAGACTAAGTTCGATGATAAATATGTTTAGAGTGTGAATGTGAAATCATATGATTGATTGAGAACGTGTTAATATGAAGCATTCCATTACATGAATGCATGAAAGATAAAGGTAGTGTGACTAGAGTCGCCAATATAAAGAGCTTAAAGCTTAGACTATAATAAAAGCCTCTGAATCAGTTGTGAATGTACCCGGTATCCACTAAGAGATATGGGATATTATTTAATAAAGCTCAGTATCCACTAAGGGATATGGGCTAGTAAAAAGGCAGTCGATCACAATGACAATAATAAATGAAAGTAAGTCTCACGTGCATTGCATTTATAATTGATATGTGTATTTTGTATGAATTAAATGATCGGTATGATTGTTCTAAAAGTGATACGTGATGCTTTATGCAAAAATACAAAGATGTAAATTATATGCTACATGTGTTGGTGTGATGCATGAATTAAGTGAACCATTGATGATGGCTACCTAATTAAGTTCGCAAAACTCACCAAAATTGGTCGTTGATTTTTCAAGACCGAGGAAGGATTTTAGCTACTAAGAGATCATACAAGAAGCACAATTCTTATATTTTTGTGACGAAGAAATGACTCAAAGGTCGTTCAAATGAGATTGAAGGATTTAGTTAGACATTTTGTACAATTTCTCCTTCATGTAGCGTATTTTGTATTAGGCTTGGATCAGGTATACATTTGGATGAACTTCTAAAAAGGTTGCATTGCATAATTGGTTTTTATGAAATGAAAAGAGTAATTTCAGTTGATTTTTAAACATTGTGTTATTCTTATGATGACATATAAGAGATACTAAATGATGATGACAGGTTTTAATGAATGTTATGAATGCTTTAGCACACCATTATTATAGGGTAGGTATTGGAATGTCCTCAGGGTGTTCGGGTACATACCTTATGGTAACGGTGCGCCACATTGGTTGGTATCAGAGCCTAGTTTGGCATCCATAGGGACATATAGGAATGTAAGACATGAAATATCGTGGGAAATGCAAATAATAATTGAAGTTCTTGTTTATTATAGGTCATTCACCATAGGTGATCAAGTGGGACAGTCAATTGACCTAGGATCTATTGGAGCCAGTAGAGAGTCCTCTGTACCTCAACCTGAGGTAATGCCTCCCAAGATTCCCAAGAGAATGGAGAGGAGGTAGATAGGCCACAAAAGTAGGGTTATAGACTTCTACAAAAGTATAGACTCTATGGAGGCCGAAGGATGGCTAGAAAGAACAGAGAGGGTTTTTGATCAGATGGACTGTAAGCCGGACGAGAAGTTCGACTATGCAGTTTCTTTACTGCAAGGCCCAGTTTACCAATGGTGGAAGGTTGTTCTAGATAGTACCACCATGCCTTGCAATCTGAAGTGGAAAGACTTTCTGAGGGTCTGCAAGGAGAACTAAATGCCCAAGATCTACTTGGACAGAAAGATGAAAGAGTTCCTAGATTTGAGACAGGGCAGATTGTCAGTGGCCGAGTATGAGATCAAGTTTAATAAGTTGATGGGGTATGCTACTGCTTTGATTCCTACCGAAGAAGACAAGTGTATGAGATTTAAAGATGGCCTGAACATGGAAATCAGAACAAGGTTAGCAATCACTAACCTGAGTAGTTTTATTAAGTTAAGAGTTGTCTCGATCAGAATTGAGCAGCTATTGAGAAAGGGACAAGCAGATTCTGGGTAAGGGTCTAGAATGAAGAGGCTCAGTGAAATTCAGAGTGGCTCTGGCAGAAGATTTTGCAAGTGTCAAAATTGAGCTTTCAAACCATCGGTTAGATCAAGACAGTCGAGGTTCAGAAAGAGGGGTAGTTTCTTCTAGTCTGGCAGTGGAAGAGGTGCAGTGCAAAGTCAATTACCCCCTTGTGAGCATTGTGGAAAAAAGCAAGGCAAAGAGTGTTGGTCATTATCAGGAGCTTGTTTTCAATGTGGCTCCTTAGATTACAGAATCAGAGATTGTCTTGTTATTACCGGAGCTTAGTCTAGTATGAGAGGGGGATTTGTGAGTGAAGCTACGGTCTAGCAGAGTCAAGGTAGTAGGTCTAAAGAGAGAGGCTGTGGTAGAGATAAGATGAGTTCTAGGAGTCCTTCTGTCAGGACTGAGATGCAGAGCAGCCGACCACAATCTCAGGCACAAGTATATGCTATAACCAGATTGGAGGCATAAGATTCTCCGGATGTCGTTGCAGGGGTGCTATTTATTTTCGATTATGAGGCATTTACATTGCTAGATCTTGGATCTACGCATTCATTCATTGCACCACATCTAGCATCTAGGTTGCATTGTGATAGAGAGCTATTACAACATAGATTAGAGGTGAGTACACTGATAGGTAATACTATAGTTATAGGAGCAGTCTACAAAAGATGCTTGATTTGAATTAAACAAGCATAATTGGAGGTAAACTTGAACATATTACAATTGAGAGAGATAGATGTCATACTAGGCATGGACTGGCTCACTGCTTAAAGGGCTATGATGAACTGCTATTCTAAGGAGGTAGTATTAGAATCTCCTAATCAGCTGAGAGCAATTTTTAGAGGAGTTAGTTAAGCAATGCATGCTAGGTTGATATCATTCATGTATGCATTGAGGTTGATGCAAGGAGTATATGAGGCTTATCTGGCCTACGTCATTGATACACAAACTGAGCAGAATTTACAAGACATTCCTGTGGATAGGGAATTCCTAGATGTGTTTACCGCCAAGTTGCCTAGCTTACCTCCAGATCAGAAAACATAGTTCACAATTGATCTAGTTCTAGGTGCTGCTCCTATATCTATTCTCCATATAGGATGACACCTGTATAACTAAAAGAGTTGAAGGCTCAATTATATGAGTTGTTGGAAAAAGGTTTTATTAGACCTAGTGTTTTACCTTAGGGAGCTCCAGTTTTGTTTATAAAGAAGAAAGATAAAACTTTGAGGTTATGCATTGATTATAGGCAACTGAATTAGGTGACAGTGAAGAATAAATACCTGTTGCCTAGAATCGATGATTTGCTTGATCAACTACAGGGAGCTCAGGTGTTAACTAAGCTAGATTTTAGATCGGGGTATTATCAGTTGAAGATAGCAGAGGCTGATGTATTGAAGAGTGCATTCAAAAGCAGTCTGGGCACTTCGAGTTCTTAGTAATATCGTTTTGGTTAACTAATGCCCCGATAGTATTTATGGCTTTGATGAATAAGGTGTTTCAGCCCTACTTGGATCAATTTATGATAGTGTTTATTAATGATATTTTAGCATATTTGAAGAGTAGAGAAGAGTATGCCAAGCATCTGAGAGTGATTTTGCAGATTATAAGGGAAAGACAACGGTATGCTAAATTTAGTAAGTGTGAATTTTGGCTAGATCAAATAGTGTTTGTGGGTCATATAGTGACTGGACAAGGTATATAAGTAGATCCAAAGAAGATAGAGATAGTGATGAATTGGGAAGCTTCGAAGAATGTGTTTAAAATTTGAAGCTTCCTAGGATTGGCCGGATATTATCAGAGATTTATCGAGGGTTTTCTTTGATCTTAGCCCCTTTGACAAAACTTTTAAGGAAGAATGTAGTATTCAGATGGGACGAGAAATGTCAGAAGAGCTTTGAAGAACTGAAGCATCGGTTGACTTCAGCACCAATGTTAATTATTCCATCGGGAACCAGAGGATATATAGTATATAATGATGCTTTACATCAAGGATTGGGATGTGTGTTAATGCAATATAGCAAGGTAATAGCCTATGCATCGAGACAAATAAGGTATCATGAGATAAATTACCCGGTACATGATTTAGAGCTTGCTGCAGTTGTTTTTGCTCTAAAGATATGGAGACACTACCCATATGGAGAGACATTCTAGATATACACTAATCATAAGAGTTTAAGGTATTTGTTGAGTCAGAAGGAATTAAACATGAGACAGAGGAGATGGATAGAGTTATTGAAAGATTATGACTACACAATCGAGTATGATTTGGGAAAAGCTAATGTGATGGTTGATGCTTTGAGTAGGAAGTCTAATACCAGTGTAGCTCAAATTAAGGTATTGAGGTTACCAAACTTGATTCAATTGAGAGCTTTAAATATGGAGTTGAATCTAGAGCATAATGAAACATTGATAGCTACATTAAAGTTAAGACCGATGTTCCATGATAGAATTAGAAGAGTTCAAGGTAAAGATCCCGATAACCTCGTTGAGAAAGTTAGGATGAATCTAGATTCTGAATTTGAATTGAGAGATGAGACATTGTGGTTGAAGCAGAGGTTATGTGTGCCTAATGTGAATGATCTGAGAAAGGAAATCCTTGAGGAAGCTCATATAGCCACTTATACTATGCATCTTGGTACCACTAAGATGTCTAATACACTTAAGTGGCATTTTTGGCGGCCCGGAATGAAGAAGAAAGTAGTGGAGTTTGTCGCTAAATGTATAACATGTCAGTAGGTTAAGGCTAAGCATCAGGCTCCAGTTGGAAAATTACATTCATTGCCTATTCTAGAGTGGAAATGGGAACAAATTACTATGGATTTCATTATGGGATTGCCAACAACTCCGAGGCAGAACGATGCTATATGGGTTGTGGTGGATCGATTAATTAAGTCGGCTCATTTCTTACCAGTGAGAGAAAACAACTCACTTGACCAGTTAGCCCGGAGCTATGTGAATGAGGTAGTTGGATTGCATAAGGTTCCGATGTCCATTATACAAGATAGGGATCCCAAATTCACTTCAAGATTTTGGAAGAGTTTGCAGTCAGCTATGGTCACAAAATTGAACTTTAGGACTGCATTTCATCCTCAAACAGATGGACAGAGTGCGAGGAAAATCATGACTGTTGAGGATATGCT
>JANSVA010007710.1:0-16049 GCA_025504915.1 Erythroxylum reticulatum | reverse complement strand
TTTCAGTTGTGGAAAATAACTAATTCAATATTAAGGTTGACAAAAATATCATTCCCTAAGAGAAAGTCATTCCCTTTCTCGTTAAAACTTTTAATTAGCAAATTGTTGAGATCTTTTCTTAATTAGTTACTGCACAAATTTGTCATTTTCATAGTTATTTTGGTCACATTGAATTTGGTATTTGTTAAAAAAATTTATTTTAGTTAATTTTTTTATAAAAAAAGAAAAAATTTCTTTACATTAATTTTAATTTTCTAAAATTTCATCCAACTCGATTTCAATATATCGTTAGCTAGCATAGAATTAAATTTTCTCATAATTCCTGTGGACACGACTCGGTTCTTACCAATTTATTACTCACTTCGATAACCGTGCACTTGCGGTTCACGAACATATAGCCTAGCAAATTAAAAAGGGTTCTATTTTACTTTTTTTTCTTTCTTTATAATAATCAAAAGTAAGCTCTTAATTTTATCTCTTTTATTTTTTATAAGAGTCGAGCAAGATCTTTACAAAAAAAACAAAATAAAATAAAATAGGATTTTTTATTGTCTCTTTTATTTTTTTTATAAAATTGGCCCTGATCAAGTGCCCTTAGCCAAGGTCAGCTCTCCTGCCTAGCTTGTAGCATGTATTACGAGATGAAACTTAGACTAATTTCGATTAATTACTTTGGGCTTATGTTATTCTAATTTTCTTTTCAGGACTTAGTCTCCATTTCAATTAACTTAAGATCAAATATCCTTTTTTTAATCTTTTCTTTTTTATTGTTTCTTTTATTTGTTTGTTGCTGTCAAGGGTTTTGTTACAATAAACTCTCTTATGCTTTAAGCCTATATAAGGTTGCTCTCGTCAATAAAATCTTGAGCTAATTACCACCTTTATGCTCCATCTTTTCTGTCATGAACTGTATGTTTGTGATTCTAGAGTAATAAGACTTGCAACTGGAAACACCGAACAAATCATATTTCCTAATGGAGCAAATATTAATTGTTTGCAGATCATTTCATGAAAGTCTATGATTTTGCACTTCTACTTGTTTATCTACAATCGATTCTGCGTATCTTAATCATGGATTTGAGTCTAAGTCATCCATAATTTGGTTTCAATTAATTTGATTCTATAAAACAGATTTCATTCAATTAACTTCAAACTTTTTATAATTATATTATTTTTAATAAATAATTTTATATTTGAAAAGTATCTTATAATATTTGAAACTCTAACAAAGAAACCCCTGTTTTTGCAAAACCAAGCAGCTTATTGATATTTGTTACTGACTAGGCTTGCTAGGCCTATGTGGATGAGACGAGATCTTCTGTCCAAAATAATCTTGTCCAACTCTATCCAAAGTCCAAAACAATGTTGTTTTGAGCGTTGGATAAGGTTGGATAAGGTTGGATATGGATATTTTAGATAGAGGATCTCGTCGTCATTTGCACGCGTATAATATCGTTGTTTTGGGAACTGGACAAAATTAGATAGGATGATTTTGGACAGAGGATCTCGTTGCCATTTGGATGCATCTAAAATCCAATAAAACTTCACTTCTTGCTTATCATCACTGGCTTTAGCAATGACACTTGCGAGGCTGGTCATATGTTAGTACTTCATAAATCTTGAAGGGGACAGGCTCTTCTTCAGTGATTTCCAACTTAAACTTCATCTCCTAACTACACCATACCAGAACCTTGCTGCACTGCAGGGGTCTGTTCCAATATTTCATTTGGCCAAAGCTGCTTCCACTAGGAAATTTCCTCATTGTTATATAGCTTTCTGATTCCTCCATAAAATCCATCCTCCTCATTCCCCTCTTCTCTATGATCTTTCCTGTCTATTGTTGTCTGTCTCCACCGCGAACCAGGACTGTACTGATGGAACTCCAACACTACGGTACCTGTAATATCATTAACAAAACACGGTGGAAAATCCCAAGTTATAACATGAGTTAGGAACTGGTTTATGGTTGGATCCTTTCTTCTAGGATGTTATCTTAAAAGGAATCCCACTACAAAAATCATCCATAACTGAACAGACGTTCCCAAAGCTTGAAATGAATGATGTAACATGACCAACTGGAACACAATTGAGGCCCATTACGACGCAAACAAGATAGAAAATAGTGTGAAAAAGTGGAAGCCAACAATAACTATAGCAACCCCACGTAACGATTCCAGCCTAACACACTGATGGAAGCCTATAGGAGACATTTAGTCCTGACAATTTTGTTGGCCATCAATATTCAACTGAGAACAGAGATTATCTCTGTGCTGGTAGAAGTTGGGACATATAGACAAGGGTTTGTCTCGGGGACCAAAGAAATAACTATAATTAGTGATCCACAAATGAAAAAGTTGGAACTCAGAAAAGGACTGTAAAAGCATACTGTATCATAAATTCATCAACGCTTCTTACAGGAAAGAAGTTAATGGGCCTCTTGTCTCATGGACTTGAAGCTAATATTCAGTATAGTTCCTCTTTCTTCCTGTTCCTACATAACCCTTTTTCCTCTTATTCTTTATGTTTAAATAGAAGAAGAAAGTTTCTACATGAATGAGAATCTTGACAATAGCTAATGCATAACTGGAATCTTTATATGCAAATCAGAAGGAGAAAAAAGAGATGAAATGACTCACCACTATTATGACACCGGCATCTGTTTTCATTCCCATCACATGACTCCAGGTGACCAACAATACCATACCACCAACCTGAGATTCATATCATATTTAATCAAATGGGGCATTATATTCTATATTCACTCCCTTCTATATTTGGATAAGGGCATCATATGCTTTTGCTTGCATTTTAATATTCAAATCCAGGTAAATCACCTAGTATTAAACTGGTGTCTCACGGTCTCTGCCTGTTACAAGAAGTTTACCATGAATCATGGACATTTCAATAGATTTAAGAGTTCACCACTATTTAAAAGCTGTATCCAGCTTCTTGTTATGGCCAATGGTGCCATGATTAAGATCATAATCAGTTTCTTTCATCCAAATGACACCTAGTTATCAATGTAGCTGAGACAGACCTTTAAAAAATTTTGAACGGACAGCAAAAGAATAGTGTTAAGAACAAACCATAAGGGAACTCTGTATTTCTTCTCCACTGAATCTCAATGTGATCACCTGGGCGTAGATCGTTCAAGCAATCAGAAACATGTAGGGCGTATGGAGAAGTATCAACAGGTGGTGCTCTAAGTCTTTCCCATGGCACATTACTCTCTATGGCAATTGCTCTTCTCCCATGTGAAGCGTACCTGCATCAGACAAATACTACAAAATTCAATCCCACTAGATTTACTTACCCATTTTATTAATCATCGCCTCATTCATTGTTAAGACATAAACCTGTTTTTGAGGCAGTAGCTGATTCAAGAATCTAGAACACCATATTTACATTTAAGCTCTATTAACAACGAATTATTAATAATCATAATCCAAAAAGACAATATTTTCAATTACCTGGCTAGAAATGTGTCTTTACCAGAATCGTAGCAAAGATCAGCATCGTAACATGATAACATGAACCCAACATACCCATTCTGCAATATACAGCATGGAAGAACTGTTATTACCAAGAGCAACACAACATACCAATCTTCTCAAAATTTTGAAATAAAGAGCTAATCAGAAATCAGTGATCCTAAAGATAAAAAAATTTAGAACTTCAAGTCGTGTAAAGGTGACATTTGCTGGATGATCATCACCTCTCGGTTATACACTTGAGATGGGAACCAGAACCCGCCATTTGTAAGTGCAAGGTACCAGAACCTGATAGAATCAACAGGTAAGGGACTATTCTGCTTGCTATCAACATTAATCTTCGATCTAATCCAAGAAATTGGTGAAAACATAGATAGGAGCTTTATGAACCCCTTTTGGTTGTTGTGTTTACAACTCCAAAAATCTTTTCTAGTAGCTAATTGCCATTGCAACTCCCTATAAGCAGCAGGGGCAATAACCCGCCCCCATCTCGGCTGCATATGTTTTTCCCACAAGTGATCACTCATGCACCTTTCCCTCATAGAAGTACACACGCCCGCCATGCTAAGAAGATCCGCAGAGGATAGCCTTTCAAGAATGCATTCCAGGACCAGTTCTGGCAAGTCCAAAATCAACATCAATCCAGTTCCGTCCTCATTTTTTTGTACATTAGTATTTGAAGTTAAAGCCATCTTCTTCAAAGAAACTGTTGAGTAGAATTTAGTGATGCAAAGACTTTTGAGAAGGGTCTTCTGTAGCAAAGATAGGTTAACCAACTCTTTCCAGAAGACGTGTGACAACAATCTCACATAATTTGCCCATGGAGGCAATGGCTTGAGAGAAAGAAGGGACTTTAAAAAGAGAAGGAAGGAGAAAGAAGTGATTAACAAGTAAAGTAGCATTTTAGATTTTGTTTTAAAGAGGGAAATATATTACGAGTCAAATTCGAGTTTGGAATAAAACAAATACGAGATAAAGTGGAAGAACAGCCAGCCAATTGTGGAAAAGCAGTGTCAGAGATGGTACAAAAATTATACTCAGCAGCACGAGAGATCCCATGCAGAAAAGGACAAACAAGACAAATGAAAAAGAAGATGATCCCTGGTTACGTTTACACCCACCTCACCTCCCTCAATCGAATCCCCTAAATCCTCCAACCATGAAGACCTCATGTTTCTCTCTCTAGCGAAAAATAGCAAACACCAAGTTGTGGAGGGAGATAGAGATAGAGAGCGACGTGTATTAATGTCAGTAATGTGCCGGTGTGGCTAAAAGCGAACTTCCATGGTGTTTTGATATGACGTCTATATCCATTGTTAAGTTCTGAAGTTAACACGCAGAAAAAGGACAAAAGAAAAGTTAGGACAAGCAACAACGTACGCAAAAGGAGAAGGAGTGGAGTCATAAGTGGTAGCTAAGGAGGTTGTGTCTTGCAACTATTTTGTCCGGTTGAAAACTTTTCCTTTTCCGAATAAAGTTGCATGCATTTAAATTTCTCATGTTCTTATTGCGTACCTCACTGGTTTAAGGTTGACAAGAGATTAAACTTATTGTCGGGATGGTAACGGCTTTGGTTGAGGTGGGTAGGGTTTGGATTGAAATCGCTCGCCTTTTTTAATCAAAAATATAAAAAATGTCATTTTGTTTGCCCAGAGTTTAAGTATCGGATTAGATTGGACCGGAGGCCCTACTTTAGGTCAAAGTTGGAATAGAACAAATGTAACAAAAGATCTGTTCCTACATTTTTATACCAATCCATTCTCACTATCATTATTCATCATATTTTGTGGGAAGTAGATGTTCATTTTTAAAAGATCCCTTTTTCTAATTTTATTTTGAAAAAAATGACAGTTAAATAATATGGAGTGATTTGAGATGAGAGTAACAATACATTGTTTGCAATATAGAAGAGTTTAAAGTCCTATTAAATGCTTCTTAATTTACTCAGCTTTTATTTTTGAAATTTTTATTTAATATATATAATCACTTTCTACATTATAAGATGTATTCCAAACCTATGATAAACTTGAAAAATTGCATTGCAGGAGACCATGGATGGAATCATATGTGTTATGGGTCTAACCTCATTTTAGACATATTTGTTAGACCAAAATCATTAGATTTAGGTTCCGAAAACATTAGTTGACTTCAAGAATCAAAAGGGTTGAAGATTGGGTAGACTCCACACATTTGTGTCTGAGTTGCACAGATCGTGTTAATAGTGGATAAGGCTATGTGGATGAATGTGTAAGCTTTTGTAACCATATAACAGTTAAAAGATGAAACTTGAGGACAGATACGATCGCAACATTGGTGGACCCGATCGTTTTCACCAACTGCATAAGTCTTAGGGTCTTTATATCTCTATGATATTGAGTTTTAAGGGACATAGTCGCTATACACGGCTCGTGACATTAGTGGGTACGGTTGTGTCTGCTAATTGTCTAAGTCTCTAGGATCATATATCTCCATGATGTTGAGTTTTCAAGGGACATGATCACCACACAAGGTCGTGTGGACAACCATGTTGGGTTTAAAAATCCTATCTTCTCATATTCAAAAGGTTTGATAAGAGACAAAAGTTGCATATGACAGACTTACACGATAAAAGAAGATATTTAAAGTCTAAATAACAATAACATTTTTCAACTACAGCTTTATTGAGGTTTAATTTATAGGATTAGTTGGGAGGGATTAGTTGTGATTGTTTTGTAAGGTGATTTTAAAACCTTAAAAACTTGTATCATGATATTTTTAATGGACTTAATATTGATTTATCCTATGATTTTTTCATGTTAAAATCATGTGTCTAATTTATCTTTCAATCATTTATATAATTTAAGTTGTTTGTTATTGACTAAATGATATCGTTGATCATATGAGTGTTATTGCTTGGAGCCCACCAACTCATACTAGAGCCATAGATATGGAGAGTGGCAATAGCTTTATGGTAAAGTTGAGATTGACCAACAACTCAATATGGAGAACTTTGATGGAAGATCTATGTATTGTAAGGATCTTTATGATCTAATCGGCATGGAAAAAAGTATAAAAGGTGATCTCCTATTTAAGTCGAAGAAGATAACAGATAAAAATTGAAAAAAATGAAGCAAAAAACCTTGGAAACTATTAGACAGTGGATTGATATCAGAATAATTAACTACATATCACAAAAGATGTATCTTTTTAAGCTATGAAAGAAATTGAAGGTTTTATAAGAGGAAGATTGCTCATAACAAGGCCTTCTTGATTAAAAGGCTTATGAACCTGAAGTTGAAAGCTAGGAAATTATTGTGGGAGGGTCTCAACTATTTTCAAGAACCATCAACAAGATAACTATGACAAAAATCATCATTGATGATAAGCTATAAGCTTTGTTCCCTTGTCAAATTGTTAGGAAACTACTATCAATGACTCCGCTCCAAATAGTGTGCTTTCTTTGGATGTGATCAAAAAAGAATTTTTAATGAAGAGATTAGAAGGAAGGAGATCAATATTGACAATGTTTAGACTCTTGTGGTAGAGAATAGAGGAAGAAGCAAGAATAGAAGTTTTAAAGGGCAAGACAAGTCTAAAAATAACTCTAAGTCTAGAGATGGAAAATTAGACCAGGACGTGTCACTACTGCACCAAACCTATTCATATAAAAAAAGTCCTGCTACAAGTGGAAGAGAGATTAGAAAAACTTAAGACAACCAAAGAGATAAAGATGATAATAACATTACAACGCCGTAAGCATAGATGATGAGGTATCGTTGATTTGTGTGACTACTGAGTATCTCCATATTAGTCACTCAAATTTTGAATGACTTGTTTTTACAAGGGCTTCTAATCATTGTGATCTGAATAAGGAATACTTCACTAGTTACAGGAGTGGTGATTTTGGAAATATAAATATGGGAAATCAAAGCTTCACTAGCATTATTAGCATTGGTGACATTTAAGTTCAAACTGATGTTGGGTGCATATTCACCTTGAGAGATGTATGACACATTCTTAACTTGCGTCTCAATTTGTTGTCTACAGATGTGCTTGAACAAAAAGGATATCATCGCACGTTTAGGGATAACAAGTAGAATATGTCTAAAGGAGCATTAATTAATACTCGTGGTGGATTGTACTGCGCCCTATATAAGATATACTTGAAGATGTGTGCTAGAGAACTATATGTCGTTGAGGAGAATATTTCTTTAAATTTATAGTTCTTTAAATTTATAGCACTAGAGATTAGGACACGTTAGTGAGAAGAAAATCAAATTTCTAGATGAAAAAGCACTTATCCCTATGAAAACTATCATTTATCTCAATCTATATGATCATTGTGTGACTAGAAAGCAGCATGGAGTGTCTTTCCGTAAAAGGTCTACTAGAAGGAAGACTAACTTGGATTTGGCAATGTGGTCCCGTTGAGGAGGATCCTTCGGGTTGTAATAAGCACTTTGTTTCACTTATCGATGATGATTGAGTCTTCCTACTAAAAACAAAACCAAAGTGTTTGGGCCCTTTAAGAAATTTCATACCATCATAGAAAGGTTGACAACGAGGAAGTTAAAGTGTCTTTGAGTTGATAATAGAGGTGAGTGGACCTTCAATAAATTTCTAAAATATTTTGCAAGATATAACATAAGACATGCGAAGACAATTTTCGGTACCTCACTACATAATGATATTATTGAAAGGATGAATATAATCATTATGGAGAAGGTTTGGTATATAATCTGAATGTTCAATCTACTGAAGTTCTTTCGGAGTAAAGGAAGCTATAATATATATGATCAACAAAACTCCTTTAATCCTTTTGGATCTTGATGTTCCTAAGAGAGTATGAAAAGGGAAAGATCTGACTTACGCACATATAAGGATGTTTGGATGCAAAGCCTTCAAACATGTGTCAAAGTAACAAAGATCGAAAGTGAATTTAAAGATTACTCCTTGCATATTTGTAGGATATGGAGATAAGGAGTTTCGTTATAGGCTCTATGATCTGAAAAAGAAAAAAGTTGTCAATAGCCTGAACATAGTCTTCTACAAGTATAAGATGGCTACAAATCTCATCAAAGAAGACAAGACTACTTCCAGTAGTTGGTCTTTCAATACTTTGGATACTTCCTTTATTTCTATGACTGTTGATCAACCTATAAGTGAAGAAGGAAAGGACATGAGCTGACATATAATGGTGATTATCATTTGCAACTTGATGGAGATAAGCCACATAAACCACACCTTGTGGATGATGTAGAAAAGGTATATAAGCTTCAAAAGTTGGAGAAGTAACCTACTCAAGTGTAAAAGATGTGCAACTAATGATTCTCCGCAAGTTCACGGGTCTCACGTAGTATAGTAATAATATCATTCCACAGGGAGTAATTGCACAAGTGCTAGGCTTGAATTATTCAATTAATTGGACTAATCATCTGTATAAGATTGGGGATTTAAATTAAAGAATTTAACTATAAAAAATAAATAAAACCAATGTCGAACAAAGATGCGAATATCTCTAGGGATTTATCCGAATAGAATGTGGAAAGCTTTAAGGAGGGTTCCACTTTTAGCATTTTCTATGGACTTTACCTGGATCGATTTATAAGGTGAATTCTGGTTGATAAGAGATTGAGCCTAGAGTTTCTTAGATCCTTTTTCAAGATATCAAAGGAGTATTATGCAATAATTCTAATCTACTATCGTAGCCTAGCAATCAAGTATAACCTATTAAGATCTTTGCTAACCTGTGTTTCCTCTCATAAATTCAGTCTATGCTTAAATATGAAATTTATAAGTTTCCTGTTTTGAAGTTTCGTTATCAATTCTCACCTATCGGTTCTTCAATTAAAAACTAATGTCAATGGTTGGCTAAGTACAATACAAGCAAAGTTAATTTCAAAACATAGAAAGCAAAACCAAGAAACCCATACTCATAAATCAAACCGAGATTTAATCCACAGAAACTAGTTAAAAGCTTAAATCCCAACCTTGAAGCTTCAAGGAAGCTACTCACTCATGGTGGGATGAAGACCATAGAAATCAATGTCAGCAAACAACATAGAAAGAGAGAAACCAGATATAAAACAGAGGAAGAATGGGTTTTGGTATCTTTGTCTCTGCGTCTTTGTGTGTGCTCCTCTTTGCGTCTTTGCGTGTCCCCCTCTCTGCGTCATTGCGTGTCCCTCCTGGTGCATCCTGGCGGTGAGTCCTCCTAGTGGTGAGTGCGTCTCCCTCTTGTTGCGTGCGTCTGATCCTTTTTGTGTGCGTCTCTCTCCACTTCGTGTGCTTCCGCCTCCTCTATCTCTACGTGCGTCCCTTCACTCCAAAATTAAAACGTAACACATTCGCATTTTTTTCTTTAAGGAATTTCACACAAGTCAATTTTTAAGCTAAAATCCCAAAACTCTCCCTCTAGTTGGTAACAGACAACGATGCCTAATCTGTGCATTCCCAACAAAATTTGAGCTGTGTCCTTTTCATTTTCTTTTTTATTTATTTATTTACAAATTAAATAGAAACCACTATAAATGTAGATTCAGAGGAACTAAACAAATTAGTAGGTAAATTATATATAAATCCTAATAACTGTATGCAGAAACTAAGGGAAAATACCACTCATTCCAATGAGAAAATGCATTCAACAAATTCCTCCAAACTCAAACTCTTGCTTATCCCTAAGCATAATTAAGAAGATCGTTCAGAACAGATTAAGGAGCACTCAATAATTAGAATTTTCATAATTGTAATAACTGATTAAAATTTACCTTTAGCCACTTATCAAACCATATCCACGTTTATAGTGCAAGGATACCAAAGCTCGCTCAAACACAAACTCCTTAATTCAAGTCTAATTGGAAACTAACTAATTCACAAGAGTAGAGAAAAGCCAAATAAATTCCAAGGCAATTTACAACCCAAGAGACTAAAGGTATTATAAGATGAACCAATCCCATAGGCAAAAATTCTTCGTCCCATCTCCACTAATTTTTAGCACTCCTTTTCAAAGGATCAAAAGGTCTCATTAGGGTTGTAATGGGGTTGTTGGGGTTTAAACTCGACTTAGACCAAGGAAAAAGGATAATAACAGCTCAAATGAAATGGAAACAATTATTCAAGAAATAGGAAAGTATAAGGGATATCTCTTTTTTTATATTTATTTTTTTCAAGTAAAAACTGTGGAAACAAAGAGGAAAGATTTTTAGGCTACCCATGACATTAGCTTATAAATGTGATTTCCTTGAGGACTATAAGAATATTGGGACTATCTTACCAACACCACATATACATTGTTTATTGGTCTGTTTACCATTGTGTCAAGCTTGTTGGGGAACCAACAACATCATTTGTTGAAATAGTCACAAGAAGGAGTACACGTGGTGATGTTGCTATGGGATGACAAAACTTCGCATGACAACATGTTATTGAAAATGGTAACAATCACAAGACTTGACTCAATATCAATAAATTCCCAAGTCCCAAATAATTAACTATCTGCCAAACTCAGTTTCTTGTGTGCTATACCTTTATTCTTTGAAGAAGCTAAAGATACAAAATACCCACAAAATCCTTACTTACTTGCTCTCTTTTTTTCTCTTTTTTTTCTTTCGACACTATTGGCCCCCGAATTTTATATGAATAAGCATGATTTAAATAAATTATGAGGTTTTGATGGGTTACTTTTTTAGAGTTAATTATTATTTTAAGGTTAGTAGGATTTTATTGCATGGGTTAATTGAATTAAGGTAGTGAAGATGTTCAAGGGCATTTTTGGAAGATCATTTAAGGATAAAGAACATAAGGCATATAAGGAAGGGTAGAATGGACTTTTTATATTCATTAAGGGTATTAAGGGAAGAAGAAATGTTGTCTTGCTTTGAATAAGAGAGAAAACATGTTTCAGGGAGAGATGAAGAGAAAATAACAAAGAGAAGAAGAGAAGGAGATAAAAGAAAAGAAGATCAAGCTAGGGTTTTGGAGATTTTGAAGACATTGAAGCTAAACAAGTAAGTATAAGAATTAAACCTTCTTGATTTATTGAATGAAGCATATTTGGTGATATTTAGAAGTGAAATAAAAGTGAAAATGAAGTGAATATGTGTAGGAAGTTGATGATGATTGTTAGAGGTTAAATGACATAAAATGGTGTTTTGTGTTTGATGAACGTGAATGATAAATAGATGATATAAATGTCTTGTTTTTGTATTTGTGAATGATATTAAGTTGAAATGGAGTAGATAATGAAGTGCAAATGAAGTAGAAAGGATGATTTTTGTACAAGATGTGTTAGGTGTAGATGTTGGATGTGAAACATCCGGAAAATGGGATGAGGGCCGGAAGTTTCGTAGGCTTTCCTACATGAACATATTTTGGTATTTTGATGATATTTTGGTCTGTAGTTATCCAAATAGGGTAATTTTTAATTTGAATTAAATTAAAGACATAGGGATACAATTTATCTAAAGAAAACGAGTCCTAATTCAGTCTTTAAAATTTTCAATTTTTAGATGGAAATTGAATACATAATACTGTTTTAGTAAAAGAACAGTACAAAAATGTTTGGGTTATAACTTTCAGATTTTTGAACCAAATTGAATGATTTTGGTGTCATTAGAATCTTAAGACAATAAGAAACATTTTTATATAAGGAAGTCTTATCAAATTTCTTCATTTACCTGATCAAAATGATCATGTAAAAATTGACCCAAGGTTTGGACTTTTGGAAGAGTTTGAGTATTTAGAATTTATCTTAGTGAATATACTATATATGAGCCCTCAAATTGTATTCCTATTGAATGGGATTTTTTGTCATTGATAAAGGGAATCAAGGAAGGCAAGATGATCAAGAGGAGAGGCACCTTTAACCAAGGTTTAAGCAAGGATTTTTAATAGGGTACATGTTTATAATAGAGTAAATAAGCCACTAATGTTTTCTTTGAATCAAGGAAGTTAATGATTTAAATTGCATCATAAATGTTACGCTTATTGCTTCTTGAATGAATTTAAAAATTGATATATGTTTGATATATGAATTGTGTGGATGATTTACGAAAAGACTTTGAAAATGTTTTTTATAACATTTTTATGAAATCATGTTTTCGAAAATAGGTTTCGAAATATCTTATGTTCATGAAAAACAGGTTTCCAAAATGTGCCTTTCGGGCAAACCATTTTTAATTTATGAATTGCATGTTATGTGGGTTTGGTGTAGTCCATTCAAGTATGTCATGTGCAAGTTGACCAAGTTAAAGGCTTTTTCCGCCTGCCCGTTAGTGGCATGGAGATCCTTCCTGGTCTCCCTCATGTTTATTTCTACGCAAAACCACTATGTGGGATTGCGATAGTATGCCAAGTTTACGACTACACAGGACCATTATGTGGAAATGTGTAGTTCGTCATGTTTATGGATCTACCCAAACCATTCTGATATGCTTATGATATGTTAACAAGTTTGATGCATACATGATTTGTAGTTTGTGAATTTTGGTTATGAATTTGAGAACGATACTTTTATGAATTTAATTAGAACTTTGTATTGACCAATGAACATTTAAAAGGTTTTGCTTATTTTTCCTATTATAAACTGCTACCCACAATGTTTAAGCTCACCCCCATTCCGTCCCATCTTTAGGTGAAGAGAATGAGATCGAGCGATCAAGAGTCAACGCATCACTCTGAATTTTGCATGTTTTGTATTTTAAGCTAGAATTTCGAAAAACAAGGCTATGGTCGCATTTTAAGGATTCTTAGTTCGTGTAACTTTTGTATTTTGAGATTTTGAGATGGAGATGTATTGGGGCTTGAAATGCCATCAACGCTTGTAAAACTCTTTTTCTTTTGAGGTTAATGAAAAATGAGTTTGTGAATGGATGAGGTTGAGTTGAAATTAAGTATATTTAAGGAAGTTATCGATTTGAAATGATCAATTTTGAACACGAATTATTGTTATATATAAGTGAGATGTGTTATGGAAAAGAAAAATAGGAATTTGTGAAGGATGAGAATTAGTGGTAAGTAAGGAATCAAATGAGTAGAGATTAGAGAGTTTTATGAAATAATGTTGGTAGTTAAATTGTCATGAAATGATGTTGCTTTAGAGGAAGTGAAATTGGGAAAAGTTAGAGTGAAAGTAAGGTTAGGATAGATGGAGAAACCTAGGGAAGGTTCTTGAGTGAGCCTTCCCGAAACGTGTTATTATGGTTAATTTTGCATCTTCGCAGCGGCGAAGTCAAGCTTCTTGCCACGACGTATTTATCCCTAAGAGATGCTTGGGTCTAATTTGGGAACTTCGTCGCGGTGAAGTCAAAAGTTCATCGTGGCAAACTTTTACCGAAGGTTCTCCGCAGAAGTTCTCGTTCGTTTGCCATAGCGAAACATAAAGTTTATCATGGCAAATCCGCCCACCAGGACCCAGGGACCCAACATTTATGGTATTAGAGACATGAAGATAAACTAATGATGGTTAATGAGATTTAATTGGAATACGCTCACATTTTATGGTTCCGAAAAGTTGGGCTCCGAAAATAGGATCCAATAAATTATGGTATCAGAGCGCCAGAATTAGCATCTTACATGGGCATTTTTTGAAATAGGTGTCAAGTTACATGCCATGTCGTAGCAGACAGTAGCAACTGATCCCTAGTCTAAGGCACACGTGTATGAGTCACCCATATGAGCAATTGTTAAGAGTTTGAGCTGATAGAATTAGTGAGAAAAATGATACTCTTTCATGATATGAGAAAATGAAAGTTATGGATAAATAGAAATGAGAAATAGTATATGGGTAAATATGACAGATAATGATTCAATGCATTTGGATTGGGGGATGCATTATTGAATATGACATCAATATTGCACTGTGGTAATATATCCTCGAATGTGATATAGATGTGAATGTATTATCCTGGATTGTTTGAGGAATATAAGGATATAAGTATAAATGATGAGATTAAAGTGTACAAGCAGAATGCAATGAAAACACAACCTTGTTATGATTTTAAGAAGTGGAAATTGGAACCGAAGTGGTTGTTCAATTAATGCGACAAGAGTTATGATCTGCCATAAGAAGATATTAGTGAAATTGAGATCAGAATTTCATAATGATTATGCATCAATAATTTTGAATTGATTGAGGATATATATATGGAAGAAAAAAATGATGACAATAGGAAAATGAGACAGAAATGAGGAAAGAGTAAAGAGAGAAATATTGTCCAGGATCAATAGAGATCAAAGGATCATTTGTGTAAGATATAAATTGGTAAATTGTCGAAGATAAATCTTTTGACAAAATGGGATGACTTTGATGGCACACTCCTAAGCATATGCGACAATAATTATATTTACTACTTCAAGGAGTTTTTGCAATTAGAATGTTATGACCTTGTAAGAACGATAGAAATTGGTCTTCTTGAGGTATTAAGGATGGCTGATAATGTGATGATGATAAAGTTTATTGATAAAGATTGCATGAACAGTATAGATGATAGTAGTAAGAAATCTTCTTTCGAAGAAGAATTTCATTGAATTAGGTTAAGTAGATCAGATAGTTTATATTAAGGATGATCAATGAAAGAACAAATCAGAAATGAATATGTAATGATTCACAAGTAAATATTAGAGTCATATCCGTAGCAGAGACTCAAGCATAAGAGGTAGAATATTAGTGAGAATGTATGTATTTTTGTTTGATATAAAGTATTCAACTATATGAGTGGATTCTTGAATTTAAGGAGACATCAATTGCTAATATGAGGAGTATATAGGTCCATGTTATATTCTGTGTAAATATGTTCGAAAGATACAAATTTGACATGATGAATGTTTTACAAACATAGAAAGTTAAGATTGAAAATAAATGGAAATGTGTGGAGAAATTAGTATGAATGAGCAGACAGTAGAAGAAGTCAATATGAAATCAGAGGAAATTAAATGAATTGAGAAAATCATTAGAGAAAGGAAGTCAATTAAGAAACTGAGAATAACAAGAGATAATATTACCTCATTGAGGAATCAGTTACCTAAGGAATTACGAGAACTAATTAAGGGCACATTATTGGGACCCAATCTCGGTACCGGACCCCAACCCGAAAAATAGAAAACGGGTTTACAGACGCGAAACAAAGGACGGATTACAAAGCCAAACGAAGCGAAAGTGGGCCTGAACAAATGCAAAACGGAAAACGAATCGAAAATCATAAGAATCGAAAGCGAATTGAGTCAGAAAATCGGATAACAAAATGTGGAACAAAAGCGAAAGTATCGAAGCAAAACGAAACGAATCAAAAGCGAAACGAATGCCCCTAATTCGAAGCAATCAAATCATAAAGCGGAAACACATCAAAAGCGGATCCGACTTCCGAAAATGTGTATCTTAGAAAACCATCGTGTTGGGAACCTAGACTAAGACATATCCAAAACCCGGTACAATTTTTTTTCTTCTTTTCCATTTCTTTCATCTTCATTCAATCTCATACAAAACAAACAATACAATTTCCCTTTAGGAACATTAATCCTTATACAAAACTCAATCATATTAACAAATCCTATATATTATTCTTATTCTTTCTTTGCCATAAA